>OZ035829.1:41476745-41741822 GCA_964034765.1 Knipowitschia caucasica
TCTTACACTGTCCAGTAGGGAGCTCCTGCCGGAACAAAGCTACACCTATATAAGTGAAGCCTGGCACACTGTGTCGTGGCTGGACCACTGCATCACTACAGAGGATGCTCATGCTGCTCTGTCGGCCATGAGCATCTTGTATGAAATGTCCAGTGCAGATCATATCCCTGTATCAATGGTCATCAGATTTGGCATAATACCCACCATGCAGGAAGTTAAACATATTGAAAGTAAACACCTGGACTGGTCTGCTCTCTCTTCAGAAGAGCTTGCCTGTTATTGTGCTCACACTGACATGTTGCTAAATAATATTGCGCTGCCAAAAGGAACAGTTATGTGCTCTGATTACAATTGTACAGATGCTGGTCACAGGACATCTATTTCTGTTCTGTACTCCGACATTTCTTCTGCATTAATTGAATCTAGTGCGCCTTTTTGTAAATACAGAAAGAAAGGCCAAATAAGACCTGGTTGGAACTCTCATGTGGCTACTTCCCATGCTGAAGCCCGTGACGCTTGTAAGGCCTGGGCGACTGCAGGAAAACCCAGACAGGGACCTTTGTTTGAGCATAAAAAACATACAAATGCACAATATAAGTACGCCATTCGATTCCTATGTAAAAATGAGGAAACAATACGGGCTGACTCCATGGCCAATAAGCTTTTAAATAATGACACCAAGGCCTTCTGGAAGCAGGTTAAGGGTATAAATAATAGCAAACCCTGTCTACCTCACACTGTAGATGGAGTCACTGGGTCCCACTCTATTGTAGAACTGTGGAGAAAACATTATTTTAAACTGTTTAACTGTGTCTCGAGTGAACCGTACACTGTCAACAATGTTGACTTTGTGGATTCAATTAAAGTGCATGAGGTACAACAAGCTATTAATATGCTATCAAATAATAAATCCACAGGAATGGATCATATATGTGCTGAGCATCGTAAATATGCCAGTATGAGGCTGGCCCCTCTTCTGGCCATATGCTTCTCTACCTTTGTTGTACATGGTTTTATCCCAGACTCAATGATGTCTGTGTTATTGGTTCCTGTGATAAAAGACAAAACGGGGAAAGTGGGCAACTCTGATAATTACAGACCAATCGCCCTGGCAAATATACTGTCAAAAACATTTGAGCAAATCCTTGTGAGCAGGCTCAGTGTTTACATTGGCTCCACGGACAATCAATTTGGCTTCAAAGCCCATCATGGCACTGACATGTGTATTTATGCTTTAAAAGAATTGTTAAGTAAATATAAAAGTAGACAATCCACTGTTTTTATGTATTTTTTAGATGCCTCCAAGGCGTTTGACCGTGTTAACCATGCCAAATTGTTTCACAAACTATGTCAAGCCAATGTTCCTAAATATGTAGTCCGTTGCCTGTCTTACTGGTATGCCCATCAGACTCTGGTGGTCAAATGGGATAACTGTGTATCTGCACCCTTTCAGGTCAGCAATGGTGTGAGACAAGGGAGTTTGCTGTCTCCAATTTTATTTAATTTTTATATGAATGACCTTTCTAAAGAATTAAACTGGTGTAGAACAGGGTGTGTCGCTGGGGATAACATCGTCAACCACTTGATGTATGCTGATGACCTGGTGATTTTCAGTCCGAGTTCAGCTGGTCTCCAGCAGCTGCTTGATGTGTGTTCGGCGTACGGTGAACAAAACAATATCAAATATAATGAAAGGAAAAGTGTCATAATGACCAGTCGAACCAAAGAGGACCAAGCCCTGGTGTTTCCTGACTTTAAGCTATCTGGAAACATCCTAAAAACTGAAAGCACGGTGAAATATCTTGGTCATAGCCTGACAGATCGTCTGTCAGACGACGAGGATATGTATCGACAGCGCCGTATGCTGTATGCCCAGGCTAATATTTTGTTGCGTAAATTTGGACACTGTTCTAATGCAGTAAAAGTGGCTTTGTTTCGGGCATACTGCACCCCGCTTTACACCGCTCATCTGTGGGTGAACTATAAAAAGTCCAGCCTACAGAGACTGAAAGTGGCCTACAACGATGCCTTTAGACTGTTGCTAAAAAGGCCCAGATGGAGCAGCGCTTCTGAACTTTTTGTGTCCTGTCAAGTGAACTCACTGCAGGCCAACTTGAGGAACCTAATGTACAAGTTTATGTGTCGCCTGGACAATAGTGTAAATATGATGATTTTAGTGTTGACGAGTAGAGCGTACAGTGATGTTCGTTATACCTCTGCACTGTGGAAACACTGGTATAGATGCCTCCTCTAAAGAGATTTGGGGACTTTTAATTGTTTTATGTTGTCTGTTTTTAGTGTGTTGTGTTTTGTCTATTTTTTGTGTTTTGGACTACGAGTCTGTAATAAAAGCTATCTTATTCCCCTCCGAGTTCCAGCTGAGAGACACAGTCCTTTCCCAGGACTACTGCTGCAGACGCTGCATCGACCGCCTGTCAATGTCAAGCACCCTCCTTCCCTCACTGAGATTAAGACCAGAGAGACTGGCTAAGGATTTGGAGTAGCTGATTTTCACTTCCATAACAGCCTGGTCAACCCGTCCCAGTGCAGGTTGGAGGTCCTGGTTTGTTGAAGCCAATGAGACAACATCGTCCACAAATGGCAGCGATGAAGTCCTGTGGTCCCCAAACCAGGTCCCCTCCGGCCTTTGGCTGCATCTACACATTTTGTCCATGACAACAGTGAACAGATGTGACAAAGGGCAGCCCTGGGGAGAACCAGGTGTGACTGACCTCCAGTGCAGATAAGCCTTTGTGGTTATCATAAAGACATATTCCTTGTGCCGTACCCTGAGAGCGTGAAGAGGGTTTCTTGTGTGTTTGTTTGTGAAGCTGTTGTTCTGAGGATGGTACTCCAGCACGGTCTCGCGGAGCACAACTCCAGACTGCACCCTCCACAGGCTCACGTCATAGCCCAGGTTTATGTCTCCTCTTCGGTCAAAGGTGAAGCGCTCACCCCCCATCTCAAACTCCTCCATCCACAGGGACCTCAGCAGCTGCGCAAAGCCAATACATTTTTAATATGAGATGCTCTTACATACATACAGGAATTATGGGATAAATGTTTTTTAAAGCATGAATAAGTCTTGAAGTCTGAATGTATTTCTATGCACATTACACAGTATTTGACAAATTTGTTGTAAACCTACATGTATAACTTCCTTTTTACAGTGCAGAATATAAATTGTACTCATTGAGACCAGAGAGACCATTGGTCATTGCCTTCTCTTCAGACGAGTGTACCTGCCACGGCTGCACGGCCCCGGGGGTTTTACAGTCGTGATCTTTGCACATTTCCACCGTGGCATGAGCGATGGCGACAACCGCCATCTGCACACTGAAGACTGTGTCAGTGTGGAGCTCAGGACTCAGCCGCTTCTCCACATCTTCACCTGCACCAAGACCAACACACATCAGTGCTTTAGCACTAGAGTGGAATTAAGAAGATAAGATACACTTTTTTTCATCCTTCAGTGGGGAAATTTGTCATAGTTGCACATTACAGCAGAATAAAAGGAGAAGATAAGAGACTTAAAGATTTTATTTAAGAACATTTATTAATAGAAAACTCTGGAGCTATAATTTCACATGGTTCAGGGATAAGTCATTTGAGTATACACTGTCGTTAGCAGCATCAAGAGTTAGAAGTGGTTGGTTTGTACTTTAGCAGCAAAGAGTAAACAATAGTAAACACTCAAAGTAGTCTCACCATGTTCTGCTTTTAACATGCGGTAGAACGCCTTCAGCTCAGGCCTGCTGTAGCCTTCCCCCTCCCAAGCCACCTCTCTCTCCCTGGTCCCCTCCCTTCCAGACAGTCTCGAGGTCACGGTCCTGAAGTGAAAGCCGATGACGTGTCCGATGCCCTCCATGTCTTCCACGTTCTCCAGGCTCATGAACGACCAGCTGTCACTGGCGATCCACACTCGCCTCACGGAGTCCACACTGTCCCCCGCGGCCAACGCCTGCGTCTGTGAGAGACGCCAGGATTAGAATCACAAACCTGATCACTAATACTCCTGCATAATGTTACACTATGTATTTCCCCTTGTGTGACTTTTGTGTAGTTCCATTATCTGCATCTGAGCAACGGCTTGGAAAACGGGTTTAATTTATTTGATCTACATTTCCACTATATTTGGGTCAGAGTGTTCTCACTGAATGGCACTCTGCAATAAGACAAGGTTTTACCCATTTTACCCATCTGGTACAGCCATACAAATACCTAGGAGTCCACCTGGACCACAGACTGGACTGGTCAGCTCAGGCCAAGGTCAGAGCAGACTTTTCTTCCTGAGAAGACTGAGGTCCATTGATGTGAGAAGTCAGAGATGTCGCTCATTTTTTACCAGGGTGTGGTAGCTAGTGCCGTGTTCTTTGGGGTTGCGTGTTGGGGCCGCAGTCTGACCTCGAGAGACAGTAACCGGCTCGACAAGCTGATCAGGAAGTGTGTTTTCTGTGATGGGGAAAAGTGTGGACTCTGTGGGAGCTGTGCTGGAGAGAAGGATGAGGGCTCTAATGCAGGGCATCCTGGGTAACTCCAGACACCCTCTGCATGACACTATGGCCGCTCAGAGGAGTAATCGAAGCAACAGGTTTTTATCACTGCACTGCCAAACGGAACGTTTTTGTACAACAAACCTGGATGAGTTAACAATATGCACTATTGATAGGTAGTTAATTAGAAATGTTTATAATTGATGTACTTATGTGTTTATAAGTACAGTATGTGTGTGTGTGTGTATATGTGTATACTCCATGTGGTTTGGGATGGGCCTGTTGGGTTTCTGCATGAAAAGCACTTGCTGAATAAAACGTTATTAATTGATTGAATGATAGCTTTGAGGTTTTGCTCAATGTATAAGAAAAAAGGTGAGGGGCCGCACCTTGAGCTCGGCCCACAACTGCGTCATGAGCGCGGGGCTGGCGAAGGATACAATGACCCGCACTCTAGGGCTGCTGTAGATGGTGCGCGCCACGTCCCGGATCTGCGCACTCACGCTACGATCACTGGCCGACAGCATGGCCCTGAACGCCACACAAATGCTGCGCTCAGAGCTCTGCGACAGGAGCAGGTCCAGCGCCGAGCGCCCGTAGTCTCCATCCGAGGTCACCAGCCCCACCCAGCTCCAGTCGTACGCAGACAGCAGCCGCACCATAGCCCCCGTCTGGTGCTGATCGCTGGGGATGGTCCGCAGGAAGGTCGGGAAGCGGGACTTGTCGCTCAGAATGGCCGCAGTGGAGGAGTAGCTGATCTGGACAGCAGAGGAGGTTTGGACAGAGTGAAGCTATGAAATACCTCAAATTCAAGATTGATTTCTTATGCCCTGGGATTTTTTTTATCTTGGACTCACAGGCTGCTGCATGGAAAAGGCGTAGAACACAATACAGTAACACAGACCTAAACCATCCATTCTGCTTTCTCTGTCTTTGGTCTCTTTTTTTCCCGGCCTGGCCTTAGCCATCCATAAACTCCTGTCAATTATTGTTTCCCTACATGTACGTCTGGGTCTGATCCTAGTGGCTGCAATTACCTTGGTTTTATCACATCCGACCAATCAGTGAGCGGGGAAGGCGGGTGTGGTAGGTGTCAAGAGATGTGAAGAGTTTGGGCTGAATTTGCTGGTTGTAGTTTTGCAATGGCAGAGAATGCGATAGTAAAGTAATCCCTTAGGCAAGGCAAGCCAAGTTTGTTTGTATAGCACAATTCATACACAAGGCAACTCAAAGCGCAAAATAAGAAAGCATTAAAATCATAAATAATCACAGTACATTAAAAATAAAGATAGAAATATAAAATTCCTCAGTTGTATGCACAGCTAAACAGAACTGTCTTTAACCTGGTTTTAAACATTGTCAGAGAGGAGGCCTGTCTCACATCTTCAGGAAGACTGTTCCAGATTTTAGCAGCATGCATCTGAAAAGCAGCCTCCCCATGTTTAGTTCTGACTCTGGGCACTAACAGGAGTCCAGTCCCTGTGCTCCTCAGAGTCCGGGCTGGTTCATATGGGACTAACATGACACTAATATATTTTGGTGCGAGGCCATGGAGAGACTTGTACACAAGCAGAGCTGTTTTAAAGTCTATTCTCTGAGCCACAGGAAGCCAGTGCAGAGACCTGAGGACTGGACTAATGTGGTCGTACTTCCTGGTTCTAGTCAGGACTCGAGCTGCTGCATTTTTAATGTACTGCAGCTGTTTTACAGCCTGTTTGGACAGACCTGTGAGCAGGCCATTGCAGTAGTCTAACCTACTGGAGACAAATGCATGGATAAGAATCTCCAAGTCTGCTTTAGACACTATGTTTTTGATCCTGGCAATGTTTTTAGATGGTAAAAATCTGCTGATGTTACTGATTTAATGTGGCTATTAACATTTTAGTCTTAGTCCAGTATTACCTCTGGATTTATGACCTGATTTTAAGGTTTTAGGGAGAGAGACTCTAGGTAACAGATGACAATGACCAAAGACAATCATTTCAGTTTTGTCTGCGTTTAGCTGAAGGAAGTTGTTTTGCATCCACTCACTGATCTGTTGGATACAGTGAAGGAGTGAGTCCACTGGTCCATGTTCTCCTGCAGTCAGTGAGACGTAGATCTGAGTGTCGTCTGCATAGTTATGATAGGACACTTCGTTTCTGCGTATTAACTGACCTAACGGCAGCATGTAGAGATTGAACAGAAGAGGTCCCAGGATCGACCCCTGTGGGACTCCACAGGTCAGGGCCATATGATCTGAGACACAGTTTCCAATCTCCACAAAGTACTTCCTGTCTTCAAGGTAAGACCTAAACCTTAGGGCGGTGCCAGCGACACCAACCCAGTCCTCTAGTCTCTGTAAGAGGATCTCATGGTCGACAGTGTCAAAGGCAGCACTTAGATCTAACAGGATTAGGATGGGTAAGAGGAATGTTTAGCAAATGTCATTGCTGGCAAAGATTTTGTGGCTCTACTCCCCACAGGCTCCATTAGTGGCAAAGGAGATGGCTAAAGCTAAGCTAAATGCTAAATGCTAGCGACTCACTGGGGCTTTACATACGTCACGGTAAATTCAGATTCAATCGTTTGAATCTTCAAAAGGATTTAACCCCTCCCACTTGTTAACGGAGCTCAATGGAGCAAATCCAGACCTTAGTATGAAAAGAAATTTCAGATATGGGTAGCAATGAGTTCTTATAACAGTAGAGGTATCTTTTGTTGGTACTTTCAGAGAGCTACGTTCTAAGGACTATACTATCGACAGTCATTATTTGTAATTTCTTAAATTTTTAGTTTTCATTTAATTAAGTGCTTGTGAATCCTACATTTTTACATATTCAGAATATTTACGTACACTATAAATCCTTTAGAGAGCTACTTGGAAGGGGGTGGCGAGCTACTGGTGGCTCCCCGAGTCACAGGTTGGAGACCCCCGTGTAGAGACTCAAAAACAGAGTGTGTTTGCGTTGGTACCTGGGGGATCATCCGGAGCGCGAGCTGTCGGGCCACAGCGATGGACAGTTCTGAGTGAGTGGCTCCGATCAGCGCCATGATGGGACGGCGCCCCTCTGTGGACAACATCACAACAAGTGGTACTAGATTTTCTCCACTGGAACAACGTCATCAGGCACAATGGCTGAGTCAGTGCTCACTCAGGCCTCACAGCGAGTAGGTCCTGGGTCGGATCTCATCTCAGCGTTTCTGTGTAGGGTCTGCATGTTTCTCACTGTGTCTGGGTGCGTTTCCTGCATGTGCTCCGGTTTCCCCACCACACAAACATTCAACATAGGTTTGCATCCAGCCTCGGTCCTGACCAAGAGCATCAACATCTGGCAGAGACCCAAGTGGCATCGAAGGATGGGTCAAATGCAGAGGACATATTTACCGACATATGTACCGACCATTAGGCATGAGAGCTCTGAGCACCAGTCTGTGTGAAAATCCACTGATAAACTTTCTATTTACAACCTCTGAAGCAATGTTTGCAATAGTATGTTGGGAGAATTCTAAGCACCTGTTTGAGTTGAAGTTTCCGCAGCAGTAGCCGTATTCTCCTCCTCCGCAGTAGTAGCTGTAGCAGTAGTAGTAGCAGTAGCAGTAGTAGTAGCGGTAGCAGCAGTTGTAGCGGTAGCAGCATTGGCAGTAGTAGCAGCAGTGGTATTAGTAGCAGCAGTAGTGGTATCCTCCACAGTAGTAGCAGCAGTAGCAGTAGTCACATCAGCATCAGCAGTGTCCTCGCCACAGCTCTCCACTCTGGTGAACTGCTCCGTGGCTCTCAGTGCAGTCCCCACATCAGAGCAGGAGTCCTGGATCCACAGGCCCAGGGTGAGGTTGGCTTCGGTCATGAGAGGAGCAGAATTTACCCTCTGCACCGCGTCAACCATCGCCAAGGCCCGCATTACACCACGCTCCAGAGGCCTGCAACGGGAAACAGGTCTGGTTAGATTGACTGAATCTTTTGAGCAAGGAGAAGTCCAGAACCCCTTGAACAGAAGTGGTGACTAAGGGCAGCCCTATGGGAGGTGAACCCAACACTAGCTCTGACTGATTTCCCCGGACCCTGTACTCCCAGACACTCCGAAGGACACCCCTGGGAACATGGTCATACGTTGGGTTGCACGGTGGCTCTGAGTGGATAGAACTACTGCTACTCAGCAAGAAGGTCCTGGGGGTTTGAATCCCAGTCGGTCCAGTCCAGGGCCTTTCTGAGTGGAGTTTGCATGTTCCCTTGTGCATGCATAGGTTTCCTCCGCGTGCTCCGGTTTCCCCTACCACTAAAAACATGGACACTAGGTAAAATCCAAGCCAAGCAACAACAAACTACAGCAACTACTGCTCCTGACTTAAGCCTTAGTGGCATCAGGATGGGTCAAGTGCAAAGGATGAATTGCCCCACGGGGATAAATAAAGTGCACCTTTACCTTTTTGCCTTTACGTCTTCTCCAGATCCACAAAGCACATGGACTGAGGCAAACTCCCACAATCCCTGGAGTACCCAATGAAGAGTATAGAGCTGGTCCACACTGCTCCAGATTTGACTTTTGGTTGGAGTCTCCTCTCCTGATAACGGGAGTAGACCTCATGGGGGAGACTGAGGAGTGTGAGCCCATGATAATTGGAACACACCCTCCGGTCTTAATGGACAGAATTTACTTTGAAAATGAGGATATTCTTTGTTGTCTTTCCTTGGAGCGATCTAAAGGGCACGGTGGCTGAGTGTATAGCACCTCTCGCCTCTCAGCAAGAAGGTCCTGGGTTCGAATCCTGGTCGGAACAGGGCCTTTCTGAGTGGAGTTTACATCTGTCTGCGCAGGTTTCCTCTGGGTGCTCCTGTTTCCCCTACCACTAAAAACATGCACAATAGGTATGAATGTAAATGAGAGAGTAAATGGATGGTGTTGATTGGGGACTGATGGTCCAGTGTGTTCGGCGACTCGCTTCCATCATGACCGTGTGTGGAATGATTGGAACAATATCTGAACCCTGAATATTGTAAAGTGCTTTGGGTGACCTTGGTCTGTAAAATGCGTTATATAAATAAACATTACTTACTTACTTACTTAAACTGTGGGGGTTGATTTGATGCAGGCCAGCAGGGTTCCCAGAGTGGAGGAGTTGGAACATTCCAGCTCATCCACTCCAGGTCCCAGCTCCTGTAGTCCTGGCCCACCTTTTACCGCCTAAGTCCTGGATCTACAGCCCGTCCGTTCGTTGGAGCAGATCCCTCCCTCAACGTGGACCTCACCAAGATTTCTCACTTTCCCCCACTGGGGTTAGAGTTGTTCCTAATCGAAGCAGGAGGGTCTACGGACAGTGGTGATGATCCAGGACACTCCACATTCAATAATATTTATGGACATTAGTCTCTGCCCATTATGGCCCAATGGCTCTATGTGCTTTTTATCATTGCATTTCTTGTGTTTGAAGTGATCTGTGTTGGCGAATTAAAAGTTTCCTAAGGTCCTCTGAGAAAACAATAATAAATTGACTCTGTATGTATTTTGTTGAGAGATATTGAGACTCTTCACTTCTGCATATTTTTATAATGTGAAAAAAAAATCAGCAGAATAAAAAAACAAATGGGTAAACAAGAATAGAGCAGAAATGAAACACGTCCATCTGGTGGTAGTGCCTTCTGCCATGATTGGTTCAAGGTGCTCACGGATTAAGTCTGTCAAAAGTTATAATAGATCCATGATTAGACCAGGAAATTAAAATAAGTCTAGAAGAGCAGCAGAGCATCAGTCAAGTGTCCACAAAAAGAGAAACCTTGAACACACGACTGAAGCAGAGACAGTGGAGTGTCAATGTTGGTGAGGAGATCCTTTAAATCCTGTTTTTACTCCGGTCTTGATCCCTGGAAACAGAAACTGGCTGCGTCTCCTCGGGACATGTGCAGTTCAGGATCCAGTGACGTCTCAAGTATTTTTAGTTTTTCATTGTTGTAAATTCTGCCTTCAAGCTGCAACCTGCCGCCCTGCTCTGGGCTGAAGACCAAGTGACACACAGTTTGTGGAATCACTTCTGGAGTGGGAAACGTATAAACATGTGCGTTCAAACAGTACCTTCTGCGAATGCGGGACGCGATTGAAAAGAATGTAATTTCACCTGAGCCATTAGCAACTTAGCTTTTCAAAGGATAAAACAGCTCTGGACGTGACGTACTGGTGTCTGGATTCATTGTTATAGTGGACCATGTTTGAGAGAGAATAATTCAGACAGAAGAAAAGCAAGTACTTTCTTGACTGCTGCTTTCACGTGGTTCAGGTGAAAAAGGCTCTAAAACTATATATACTCCAACATTATCTACAACGTCATAAGATGCTAGTCTCTTTTTTTTTTAAGTCAGAAGAAAACTCAAGTCTCTTTGTGCACCGTGTTAATAATAATAATAATAATAATGCATCGGTTTTATATAGCGCTTTTTTGGACACTCAAAGACGCTTTACATGTCATTATTCTTTCACTCCATACACGGTGGTGATAAACTACTACTGTAGCCACAGCTGCCCTGGGGCACACTGACAGAAGCGGTTATTAGTTCTGAAGACAACTCTGGTCTCTCTCTGGTCTTTCTCAGGTTTCTCATTCTGGTCTCTCTCTCTCTGGTCCTTCTCTCAGGTCTCTCTCTGGCCCCTCCCTCAGGTCTCTCTCTGGTTACTCTCTCTGGTCCTGGGCCCACTGTGCTGTGACTTTATAAGACCAATTTTGAAAGTGGAAAGTTTGTTTTGACCCTTTTATTTTCGCGTCTCCCCTGTGGTGAAAAGCCGGAAAACTCAAAGCTTTCCCTTGAAGTTGAGCCACACTGTAATCGACACACTGTACCTGACACACTCTACCCGACACACTGTACCTGACACACTGTACCTGACACACACTGTACCTGACACACTCTACCCGACACACTGTACCTGACACACTGTACCTGACACACTCTACCCGACACACTGTACCTGACACACTGTACCCGACACACTGTACCTGACACACTGTACCTGACACACTCTACCCAACACACTGTACCTGACACACTGTACCTGACACACACTGTACTTGACACACTCTACCCGACACACTGTACCTGACACACTGTACCTGACACACTCTACCCGACACACTGTACCTGACACACTGTACCCGACACACTGTACCTGACACACTGTACCTGACACACTGTACCGGACACACTGTACCCGACACACTGTACCTGACACACTGTACCCGACACACTGTACCTGACACACTGTACCGGACACACTGTACCCGACACACTGTACCTGACACACTGTACTTGACACACTGTACCCGACACACTGTACCCGACACACTGTACCCGACATACTGTACCCGACACACTGTACCTGACACACTGTACCCGACACACTGTACCTGACACACTGTACCCGACATACTGTACCTGAGACACACTGTACCTGAGACACACTGTACCTGACACACACTGTACCTGACACACTGTACCGGACACACTGTACCCAACACACTGTACCTGACACACTGTACCTGACACACTGTACCCGACACACTGTACCTGACACACTGTACCTGACACACTGTACCTGACACACACTGTACCTGACACACTGTACCTGACACACTGTACCTGACAAACTGTACCCGACACACTGTACCCGACACACACTGTACCCGACACACTGTACCTGACACACTGTACCTGACACACTGTACCCAACACACTGTACCCGACACACTGTACCCGACACACACTGTACCTGACACATTTTACCCGACACACTGTACCCGACACACTGTACCCGACACACTGTACCCGACACACTGTACCTGACACACTGTACCCGACACACACTGTACCCGACACACACTGTACCTGACACATACTGTACCTGACACACTGTACCTGACCCATACTGTACCCGACACACTGTACCTGACACATACTGTACCTGACACACTGTACCCGACACACTGTACCTGACACACTGTACCTGACACACTGTACCTGACGCACTGTACCCGACATATACCCGACACACTGTACCTGACACACTGTACCCGACACACTGTACCTGACACTGTACCCAACACACTGTACCTGACACACTGTACCCGACTGTACCGACTGTACCTGACACGCTGTACCTGACACACTGTACCCGACAGACTGTACCTGACACACTGTACCTGACACATACTGTACCTGACACACTGTACCCGACACACTGTACCCAACACACTGTACCTTACACACACTGTACCTGACACATACTGTGCCTGACACACTGTACCTGACACACTGTACCCAACACATACTGTACCTGACACACTGTACCTGACACACTGTACCCGACACACTGTACCCGACACACTGTACCTGACACACTGTACCTGACACACACTGTACCTGACACACTGTACTTGACACACTGTACCTGACACACTGTACCTGACACACTGTACCTGACACACTGTACCTGACAAACAGTACCCGACACACTGTACCTGACACACACTGTACCCGACACACTGTACCCGACACACTGTACCCGACACACTGTACCCGACACACACTGTACCTGGCACATTTTACCCGGCACACTGTACCCGACACACTGTACCCGACACACTGTACCTGACACACTGTACCCGACACACTGTACCCGACACACTGTACCCGACACACTGTACCCGACACACTGTACCCGACACACTGTACCCGACACACTGTACCTGACACACTGTACCTGACACACACTGTACCTGACACACACTGTACCTGACACACTGTACCCGACATCACACACTGTACCTGACATACACTGTACCCGACACACTGTACCAGACACACTGTACCCAACACGCTGTACCCGACACACTGTACCAGACACACTGTACCCGACACACTGTACCCGACACACTGTACCCGACACACTGTACCCGACACACTGTACCTGACACACTGTACCCGACACACTGTACCCGACACACTGTACCCGACACACTGTACCCGACACACTGTACCTGACACACTGTACCCGACACACTGTACCTGACACACTGTACCCGACACACTGTACCTGACACACACTGTACCTGACACACACTGTACCCGACACACTGTACCCGACACACTGTACCTGACATACACTGTACCCGACACACTGTACCAGACACACTGTACCCGACACACTGTACCCGACACACTGTACCAGACACACTGTACCCGACACACTGTACCCGACACACTGCACCCGACACACTGTACCCGACACACTGTACCCGACACACTGTACCTGACACATTGTACCCGACACACTGTACCCGACACACTGTACCCGACACACTGTACCCGACACACTGTACCTGACACACTGTACCCGACACAATGTACCCGACACTCTGTACCTGACACACACTGTACCTGACACACACTGTACCCGACACACTGTACCTGACATACACTGTACCCGACACACTGTACCCGACACACTGTACCCGACACACTGTACCTTACACACTCTATACACACTCTACCCGACCGTACCTGACTGTACCTGACACACTGTACCTGACACACTGGGGCACGTGGGGAGAGAAGCTGTCGTCTCTGCTCACGTCTTCATGAAGAGCGAACAGGGCTCCAATCAGAATATCTCCAGGAACCAGAGCCTCCAGCCGCTCTGCAGCGCCACCACCTGGACACAAGCAGAAGTGTTGAAAAACAAGAAACAATAATCACAATACATTAAAAAGAATAAAGATAAAATCCTTCAATTGTTGCAGAACGCATTGATGTAATAAGACGTCAATTGACGTCAACATCGTTTTTCATTCTTTTCCTGTCCGTCTGTGTCTGTGTATCATATATGTCTGGGGTTTGGCTGTAGACAGTATTTTTATTAAGCCAGCAGGTGGCAGCAGAGCTCTGTGGGTGTCTTGGTCAAAGATCACTGCCTGAGCACTCTGAGCAGGAGAGACAGAGGTGAAGCAGGCATGGAGTAATATAGTCAGGGTCAGGCTACATTTGTAGGCAGTTTGAGCAGTAAATGTGTCTCCAGAGCTGACACAGACCATGTGGAGGGTCAGAGCAACAGACCATGTGGAGGGTCAGGGCAGCAGACCATGTGGAGGGTCAGAGCAACAGACCATGTGGAGGGTCAGGGCAGCAGACCATGTGGAGGGTCAGAGCAACAGACCATGTGGAGGGTCAGGGCAGCAGACCACCAGTGCACCCCAAAAAAGCTACATAAAAAGTGGACTATCGCTATAACTATCAATGAGTCCACACCAGGAGCCAGCGGCAAAAAAGTCACACAACAGTATTCTATTTCACTTATAGTATAAGTATATTGTCTGTTCACTTTGATTTATTTTAAATGATAGTGTTTATCATTGTAATTTTGCTTATCTCTGATTTACTGTTATTGAAATAGCACCACCTATGGATGAATACCGGCCACTTTTTCTTTCGTCAGTTTTCACAAACACCTCTTTTCGACCGGAGATTACAGGAGAACGAAACAAGCTAAGAACAAACTTATTTTTGCCGCTGAAAGTGACAGTCCTGTCTTTCAGACTCTGGTGTCATATTTTTCAGTCATTGCACACAATATTCTGTGAGCCTTGAAAATTAGTGAAATCATCAAAAATGGCTGGCAGTCAATGCAGAACTGTTCTTAACCTAGATTTGAACATTGTCAGAGTGGAAGCCTGTCTCACATTTTCAGGAAGACTGTTCCAGATTTTAGCTGCATAAATCTGAAAAGCTGCCTCCCCATGTTTAGGGAGGAGATCAGTCCCTGTGCTCTTCAGAGTTCATATGGCACTAACATGTCTCAGATGTACATTTAGAGTTTATAGAGAGACACAAGCAGAGCTGCTTTATGGTCTGTTCTCTGAGCCAATCAGTCAGTTTTAAGCTCATATTTTCAACTTTATTATTTTTTATTTTACTTTGTTCTTATTATCTGTGGCTGGGGCGACAGTAGCTCAGTTGGTAGAGCATTGGCCTTAAGGCCAGAAGGTCGCGGGTTCAATTCCCACCTCTGCACCTTCTCTCCACTGATGACTGCTGTCGTTGTGTCCTTGGGCAAGACACTTAACCCCACTTTGCCCAAAGCCCCCACTGAAAGATCAAGGCTATGCTCACACTCAGAGAGCAGCCGTCCTCCTGTGGACTCACCACCTGCAGAGGGTCAGTGAGGGGCTGGTGCTATGAGACTTGGGTGGCATCTCTGACTGCCACCCCCCTGACCCAGAAATGGATTAAAGGGTAGAAAATGGATGGATGGATGTTCTTATTATTTATATTTAAATGCACTAAAGGAATACTTTTATCTAAACAAGTTGGATACGATTTTCTGGAAGATTTTTGAGAACAAAATTAGAGTTCTAAATTCATTAGAGTTCAAAATGAGTTCTATTTGGAATGAACCAAAACAGAACCAAAACTGGATCAACGTAATTGATCAATTTGAATTGATTTTTACAATAGTTAATTATAGTCAACTAATTATTTTCTGCTTGATTATTTATTAGAGAATAAAATTATGAGTTAAATTAAACAGCTTTGTTATACCTTGTTATACCAAATGTTTTTTTAATCCAACATTATAGCTTTGTTTAAAACAGGCCTTTTTGTGATGCAAACAACTGATCAAGTTTATCACAACCATTAAGGATTGTTGGACCGACCAGACTGTGTGTTTTGGGTTTCATATTTAGAACGAATTACATGGATGATTTCTTCATAAATCATAATCAGAACATGCCATGCCTGTAGTTTGTTATATTTTTTCTTTTTTTTTTCTTTGTTTGTTGTCAAGGTCCTATTTATTTATCTATTTATTTTACTACACAGAATATTAATAAAAAAATAATTAATTAATGTTTCAGAAACATTTGGGAGCACGGTGGCTGAGTGGATAGCACTCTCGCCTCTCAGCAAGAAGGTCCTGGGTTCGAATCCCGGTTGGACCAGGGCCTTTCTGAGTGGAGTTTGCATGTTCTCCCCGTGTCTGCGTAGGTTTCCTCCGGGTGCTCTGGTTTCCCCTACCACTAAAAATATGTACAATAGGTCTGGCATGCGCTTCCTGTACTGGCGACCCCCACTCCCAAAAAAAAATAACAATTGTAAACCGCTTTGAGACTCCGATGTGCAGTGAAAAGGCGGTATATAAATAAAGATGACATGACATGACTGAATAAACACCAGCACTTTTTCCTTGCTTAGCTTTAAGTTCAACACATTCAGGCCAGAGTTAAAGCTGGTATTCGTAACTTTCACACCACAGAAAATGTAACTCTGAAACACAATCCATGTCACTAGTTCCTGGCCCAAAAACATTTTTCTTCTATCACTACTTTTCACATGCTTGGCCTCTGTTTTTTCAGTCAGAAAAGTGAGAAAGAAAGGACGAATCTCACTCAGCCAATCAGCTCTCAGCCCAAAGAGTCAAACAGCCAGTCACAGGGCTCTTTCTTACTCAAAATGTGGGTACCGCAGCTTTAACTCACGTGCCAGCAGCAGGAGCAGCAGGAGCAGCAGGGGCAGGGAGCGCTCCATCAGGTCATGTACTGTGCCTCCTCCTCATCAAAGCTCTTTCTATCACCTCTAAACTCCGCCCACAACTCTCCAGACTCCGCCCACTCCACTCTACTGCAGTCTAGGGTTAAACAATTAATGGCAATAGAATCGTTATTTTTGTGTTCGCTGATAGTAAATCGCAGACTGCAATTATTTAATTTCTCAAAAAATCACTAAAATGTTTGAGAATGTCTTGTGATTTGAGTTTATGCTTTGAAGATTTGTTTATGGTCTCTGTGTTCCCTCTCTCTCTCTTTCTCTGGTCTCTTTCTCTGTTCTCTCTCACTCTCTTGTATCTCTCTCTGGTCTTATATTCTCTCTCTCCGGTCCACTGCGAATGTACAAATACAGATACAATAAGACAGACAAGATACTATGTGTGTGTGTGTGTGTGTGTGTGTGCGCAGAGGTGTGTATGGGTGCGAGCGTTATTTTATTTTTATTTATTTGATGCACCTCCCTCTCTCTCTCTCTGATATATCTTTCTGATCTATCTCACCCTCTCCGGTCTCTGAGGTAATGGCTTCCTATGTCGTTTTAGAACTGTTTTTTTTCACTCTCAGCAAAACGACTTTGACGATGACATCACAATCACATGTTGGTCAGAAATATCACAATCCTGCAGCTCCACAAATCAGTTTGCAGCAACAGAAAGACTTCACTTCTGTCTGTGCAGCTCCACAGCGCCCCCTACGCCTCACTAGTCTCCACAGCAGTCCATCGCTGTCTATGACGTCACAGATCAAACAGCTTCAGCAGAGCGTTCTGAGAGAGCACCTGTTTGACCTCACGGCAGGAGCTAAAAGCAACTGCAGGTCTGATGCTGGAACACAGTTAAAAAGGATTAGTTTTTTTTCAATATTCATGCACTAACTACATCTTCAACAATGGAAGAATCTTTAAGGGTTTTCAAATGGAAACTTTCAGATAAGTCTAAAGTCTAAACTAATAATAATAATGAAAAAAGTAAACACACTTTTGACACATTTATTGAACTGACATTTTATATAAAAATATCAAAACAAACAAAAAGGCATAAAATTAATTATTCACAAGTTTCTTCAGACCCTGAGAAAAGGTTTTGTCTGTGTTTGGAACGGGGCAAAGTCTCACCTGACTCTGTACTGACACCTGGTGGTTTAAGTCAACAGAACACTTTGAACATGATCTTTCTCCTCAGAGCCGGAGGAAGAGTTTAAATAAATAAATAATGTCTTTAAAGCTGGGGTACCCAACTTTCAGACCACAACAATGAACGCTCTGTCACTATTTCCTGGCTCTAAAACAGTTTTCTTTAGGAATCACCCTCACTCGGCCAATCAGCTCTCAACCCAAAGAGTCCAATAGTGACTCACCGGGCTCTTTCTCACACAAGAGATCACATGTTTTCTGATTAGCCAGCCTGTAGTGGTGTGAGTTCAGATGGCCTGTGTGGTCTGTGGCCGTGGACCCGGAGCGGAGAGGAGGACCCCTTGTCTCTGCAGGTGTCTTATGATGTCCAGGATCGAGTCCAGCTCCAGTCTGAACGTCTGCAGATCCTCAGTTTTGTTCTGGGCCAAACGTTTCCACCGCTGCAGCTCGGACTGGAGGTCTGTGCCCACGGGGAGAGAGGCGGCCATCACCTGCAGCAGGGAGACCACGTTAGATTGAGGACTGAAGACGTGTGATGCTTTATCGCCGTTTGTTTCATTTATATTTAAATGTATGGATAAAGCCCCAGATATCCAAGATGTTCCCATTCCAGTCGCTGAAGCTGGCTGCAGACCACAGAAATGTTTGTCTCCTGAGATTTTACATCGTGATTAGTGTTGCCAGATGCCAGTGAGATTTTCCAGCCCAAAACCTGCTTGTGTCTTCTTTAAACACATGGAAATTATAAACAAGTTTTATAATTACATGTTTTAATCCACTTAGCCTCAATATTCTGTTTATTGTCTATTTTAATCTGGAGAGACTCGAACAGACAGAACATTGGTATTATTTAAACTGTATATTGGTTGGCAAGAAATCTGACACAAAATAAATTAGCACATATGACTCTAAGGACAATATTTTAGGATTATATATTTTGCTGCTGTACAGAATCGTGGTTAGGATTTGGCGCTTAGACCCCGGCAGAGCACTGCACGATTACAAAAGGGAAAAGAGATTATGAGAAGAAATCCTCCGGGGCCTTGACCCTGGTGGTGGGAGCTAAGAGAAGGATGAAAGAGCTGGCCTAGAACGGGGCAGAGATGGGGAGGAGGAGGGTTGCGGCGTGAATGAAGCTGCTGCTTGGATGGAGCTGCCTTGCGTTATGAAGCTTGATGCAGGCAGTGACTGATTGCTGCCAGGTGAGGGCAGTGTGATCGACAGATGCTGTTGCCATTAGCGACAGTGGGAGGACATGGAGCCCTGTGAGTTTAGTTCTTCCAGTCTGAATTTACGCTTTAGCTTCATTTGTCTATTCATGGCCGACAACTCGCTTGGAACAAAAGCCTCCACTCCCCTCTGTAGGAACTGCATCAGAGTTTAGTTTTGGTTTCATAATTTATTCATATTTGCCTTTTTCTTTGTCAGTTTTGCTATTATAGTGCATTCCATACACAGAGGTCATTCCGTATGCTTGGCTATATTTGAGAGTACTCCTTCTACAGGTGGGGAAGGTGCCACCCTATACATTCGAGTATGTAGCTCATGCCCGGGAAAAAGGCGTTTCCATTTACGTCAGCCAAAGCCATGGCCTGATAGAAGACCATCAAAATCATCCTCTCACTGTGCATATATTTGACCACAGGGGTGTCAAACCGGTTCCAAAAAAAGGCAGGTGTGGATGCAGGTTTTAGTTCCAACCGGAGCAGGAGCACACCAGACTCCACCCATTTCCTTAAATTTTCAGGTTAACACTGGACTCATCTGAGGAAATGTGTGGAGTCTGGTGTGCTCCACTTGGGCTGGAACTAAAACCTGCAGCCACACCTGCCCTCTGAGGACCGGTTTGACCCCCCTGCTCTAACACGGGTGACTCTCAGTGCTCAGACCTGCTGCAGCTCGCGGTCCCGCTGCTCTTGTCTCGTCTCCAGACTCGTCACCTTCTGCTCCAGGCTCCAGAGCAGCTTCCCCTCCGGGGTCTGGGCCTCGCGAGCCGCTTTCAGGTCCAGGAGACAGCGGGAGAGCTGCAGGGACAGAGAGACACATTTACATCATTATCAAGCATTGTGGATGCAGTGTATTCACTTGAAGAAACAACGTCAGTAAATGATATGGTAATTTCTGGATTTCGCCTTTTAGATTTACACTCGGGTCAAAGTTAGCGTCTAAATAGAGATAGAATGAAAATTTTTGGAGATTTTGTTCAAAGTGATTAAGCAGAATGAAAGGAAATGTCATCGCACAACACTAAACTGCCGGCCTTTACACATAAAAGAGAGAATATTCAGAAATTACATCCAGGAGAAACACAATTACTGAAGTTTTTCAGCTATTGTCAATTTTGAGGATTAGTGAAGAAATACATCTATTCCCCAAACCTCCAATTTAAGGTTTCCCGAGGTTAAGTGTCTTGCCAAGGACACAACGACAGCAGACAGTGGGAGTCGATGGTGAAGGTCGGGCTCGAACCCACGACCCTCTGGCTCAAACTGATACTGTCGCCACTGTTTCCCATGTGAGTTGGGGTTAGAGTTAAGCTTCGGGCTGAGGTTAGCACTTTGCTGTTATTTAGTGGGGGTTAATCTAAAGCAATGGTCTTCAAAATGTTTTGATTGGAGAGATACTTTTACACAACCGAAATGGCTACTATTAAGCCTAGCGTACATCGGACTGGCAACTGATTATATCCGTCGCCTCTGAGTTGCTGCCCCGCACACATCGACAATCTGGCGAAAACGGGCAACTCTGAGTCGCAAGCCAGTCTCTTGAATAACAGCGCGTACATCGACAGCAACTGGCCTCAACTACAGTGTGTTTTCTGACATAAACTGTTGCGGGCGCGCTATACACGCAATACACACACGTTGTTGGAGCGGCGCATGGAGCGCGCACATCGGAGCAACTGAGGACAACTAGTTGCCGAAAAGTAGAACACGGGCAACTGACTGAAACTGGAGACCGACTGATCATCTCCAGTTGTAAGAGCGCGCACATCGACCGATTTCAGCAACTGATCATCTCCATCATCTACTCTCAGTTGCCAAAAGCCGCCTTGCAACTAGTTGTCCCCAGTTTCTCTGTCGATGTACGCTAGGCTTAAGCTATCGTAATAAAACTTTAGTCTTTAAAATAAATGCAGAAAATCAGACATTTTATATACTGTAAAATCTACACTGTACAAACCCTACATTAGTGACCATAATAAAAACATGTACAGTTGAAGTAGATATGCAATGACTCAAAGTGTAATAAAAATCATGTGCCAAATTTCTGAATGCTTTGGGGAGCTACAGGAAGCTCCCAGGCAGCTCCCAGGCCAAAGGCTGGAGACCCCTGATATAAAGTGTTACCAAAAAGCTTATAACGTGATTGTGAGTTGTGGAGTGTATTTGACTGAATTAGTCAGTATAGTGTTGTTGTTTTTGGGTTGTTGTCTTCAGTAGTTTGGGTGTTGGGTCGGAGGTGTGTAGTGTCCCTCACCTGTGTCTGCAGAGCCTCCTCTCTGGCTCGACTCACGCTCAGCTCTCGTCTGCAGCTCTGCGCCTCAGAGAGCTGCTGCTGGAGCTGCTGCACCATCACCTACACACACACACGTAAACACACACATAAACACACACACGCACATTAACACACACACACATGTACACACGTCCACATACACACACACACACACACAGAGGGAAGACAGGAACATGTAAATTTAAAAGGGTCAAAACAAACTTCCCACTTTCTCTTTCTCTGAAATCTCTCAGAGACCAAAGAGAGACAAGAGGTAATAACATTATATTGGTCTACTGCAAGTTTCTCATTTACGTGGAGAAATATAGACTCTTTCCAACAAATTTCTGAACAAATTTCTCTTTATAAAGAGAAGAGAAGCACTTGAGCTTCACTCACCCAAACACAGCTCCACTGCTCGTTACGCTGTCATCATGCAAAGTATTGTCACTCGTGTGGTTACCTGTTGTGTGTTGAGCTGGTTGGACAGTTGTGCGACTGCAGATGAAGAATGTTCCAGAGCGAAGCTGGAGCGGAGCTGGGCCTGGTCCCTGAGGCTCTGAGCCTGCAGCGAGGACAGCTGCTGAGAGTGAGCCTCCTGCAGCCTGAACACAAATATATTTCCATCACATACAAATACACTTATTTTTGTATATCCCTAAATCACAACAGTAGTAATGTCAAAGGACTTTAATAAGCTGTTGATTCGCCAACACAAATCAAAAAATCAAAACACAGGAAATGCAACAATAAAAACACATAAGGGGCTGATGACCAATGTCCATAAATAGTGATAGATGTCCATAAACGTCCTGATCATCACCACTGTCATTAGAGCCTCCTGCTTCGGGAAGGAACAACTCAAAAAACCCAGTGCAAAAAAAAGTGAGGAGCCAGTTAATGTGGCTTGGGCATCTGTTCTGGATGCCTCTTGGACGACTCCCTGGAAAGGTGTTCTGAGCATGTCCCACTGGGACGAGACCAGGGAAAGACCCAGGACTAGTCTGGCTAGGAACACCTCAGGATTCCCCTAGATGAGCTGGGGTGTAGATAGAGAAGTCGGGGTGTCTGCTCAGACTGCTGCCACTGCTGGCAAACCAGCAACGGATAAAGCGGAAGAAAATGGATGGATGGTTGGAGGTTCAAAGGGACTGCGTCCTTGATCACATTGATCAAAAGGAGGGAGTGGCCTATTTGTGTCTCTAATATCAGCAGATTTGCCCCTCACAGCTCTTAAATGCATCTGCTGGGCTTGTCTCAATAGGATCTGGTTTCTGTGGTTACATGCAGCGTAGAGTACACTGTTTTCCTCGACTAAATATTAATGTGTTAGAAAGATAAAAGCCCAGACCTGAATTGATTTCAGAATCTGTGGAACAAATGCTTCTAAAACCTGTAGTGACTGTTTAGCGCCATCACTTGTGTCTGATCATAACGACACATGTGGAAGGGTTCTTGGGGTATGGATACTTTCACATACGTGTGGAGCTGCTGCTGGCTCTGGGTCAGCGCCGTCCTCAGCTCCTCTCGCTCTCTCTCTGCGTCTGTCTGCATCTGCTGCAACTTCAGCCTCAGAGCAGAGTTCTCCTGCTGCACCTCTGTGATATGACTGTCTACAACACACACACACACACACACACACAAACACACACACACAAACACATGAGCATGGAAGGACCTAAAAACAATTAGCAAAATGTTCTCACCTACAGACTATAATACTACTATATACTACTACTATATACTATAATAGCTCTTTAACTGTGAGGGACAAGCCGCATTGTAGATTGAAATACCAAAAAAAAGGCTCCTGATTGGCTGAGACCAACACCTCGCCATTGCACCTCAAAAACACAAAGCACTTTAATGATCTTGTATTCAAACTGTTTTTGTCGATCGATTTCACAGTGACAATTGTTTCCTATACTTTTTTTTAGCATGTTTTATACCTGCACTCTATAGCTTGATTTATTGATGTACGTGCCTGGTGCACACTGGGGACTCTTGCACATGTATTCCAATTTGGTTTTACTGCAAAAGGCAACAAAAACCGAATCTGAATTAGATTAGAAGAGAAAGCCTTGAGTCTAAGATCTCTCACCGGTGAACTCTGTGGGCTGGTAGCTCTTGTCGCTCAGAGCTGGGAAGACTTCTGTGGCCGCGTCTGACTCCGGGGCAGTTCTGTGCATTGCAGCCTGCCTCCTCCCCTCCCTCCCCTCCCTCCCCTCTCCTCTGGGCACGGACAGCAGCCCCCTCTGCTCCCTCTGCAGCCGCTCCACGGTCCGGATCAGGTCCTGGATGGTCCGGGACTTTGTGGTCAGCTCCTGGTTCAGACGCTCGATGCGGAGTCCGAACGCGGCCTCAGCCTGACGCTCGTGCCGACTGGGACTAGAGTGAGACTAAGGAGGGAAATGACAAGATAGCATTAGAGCTAACGCACACAAACTCCATTAGGATTAAGATTGAGATTAAGAGATCTTCTTTTTGTCCCACCGTGGGGAAATGTCAGTGTTGCATCACCAGTCACAGAACAGTAGGAATGAAGAGCACACAGCACAAGAGAAATGAACAATAACTCTATACTAAAATAAAATAAAATGTCTAACTTTAGCATGTTAAAGAAGCTAGAATAAAATCTCCAACTTAAGCAAAATAAAGAAGCAAGTATAAATTCTCTAACTTTAGCCTAATAAAGAGGACAGAGACACTGACCTTGCGTTTGAGCTGCTGCTGCAGGTCACTCAGCTGCTTCTGAAGACTTGTCTCCTTCTCTCTGTGCGCCTCCCTCTCCCTCCTCAGCTCCTCTCTCAGACCAGTGATCAAGTCTGAACGCTGGACCAAGTCTGAACCCAGACCTGGACCTGGATCTGCCCCTGGTGGTTCCAGAGGTCTCTGCTCCAGCTGCTGCTCCAACTCAGAGATTTGCTGCTCGTAACGCATCTGAACACAAACGCAAACAGTGAGGAGATGACAGACTCATTTTTGTACAGCCATAAATCACCACAGTAGTTATCTTAGAGGACAGAACAACACTGTCAATTCGCCAACATAAATCAGAAAATCAAACTGTTCAAACACAATAAATGCAATGATAAAAAACACATGGAGCCATTGAGGAGCTGAGACCAATGTTCATAAATGTCGTTGAATGTTGAGTGTCCTGGATCAGCACTGTCCTTAGACCCTCCTGCATCAGAGAAGAACAACTCTCTGATGACCCACAGACGGGCTGTAGATCCAGGACTCAAATAACACTTTTTGTCCAAAGTGTTTTAAATGCACAAAAATGAAAAGAAAAAACAGAATAGAAATGCTTATCACAACGAAGATATATAAATAATAATAGATTAAAGCTGGGGTACATATCTTTTTCTTTTCTTAATTTATGAATAACACATGTTGCATGTAGTCTAATGTGGTTTTACTGCAAATGGTACATAATATAAATCTGAATCTGAAAAAATACATTCATGTGAACAACTAGTGTTAGAGGCAAATAGTTTTAAAGCCAAGAACCAGTGACTTGGATTGTATTACATAGTTTTAGAGTTGTGGTTTAAAAGTTAGGTACCCCAACTTTAACTCAGCATAGGTGTGGTTTACCCTGATGGCCTGGAACTGCTGCTCCAGGGCGCGTATGCTCCGTTTTGCCTCGTGGTCCCGGGCTTCCAACTCAGCCTCCAGCCTCTCAGCTCGTCTCTCCAGCAGAGCAGAGACTCGGCTGGGCCCTGAGGAGGAGCAGGAGGTCTGGGGTGGAGCCTCCGGGTGCTCCGGGGCACTGGCTGCAGCAAAGATCAGCGCAGGAAGAGAGTTTGGGTTCCTGCTGCGCAAGATCTGCTCCAACTCCTTCACCTAAGAAGGACACATCGGTGTAATGTGAGGTCTTTGAACACAGGTGTAATGTGAGGTCTTTGAACACAGGTGTAATGTGAGGTCTTTGAACACTGGTGTAATGTGAGGTCTTTGAACACTGGTGTAATGTGAGGTCTTTGAACACTGGTGTAATGTCAGGTCTTTGAACAGAGGTGTAATGTGAGGTCTTTGAACACAGGTGTAATGTGAGGTCTTTGAACAGAGGTGTAATGTGATGGGAAAAAAATCTTGAAAAAGTTGCCTATCAACTCAATAATTAACAACTCTTTTGATATGTTCCAGTCTAGCTTTAGACCACCGTACTGAGACTGCTCTTGTGAAGGTAACAAACAATATGCGTCTGAAGACTGACACAGAAAAAGTTTCAGTCTTACTCATGTTAGATCTGAGGTCTTTAAGGTTAGAGTGTGGTACCTGCTTCTCCAGAGCCTGGATCTTCCTGCCGTCTGCTGAGCGCTCTCTGCTCTTCTTCTGCTGCTCTCGTTTTCCCACCTCTACCTTCAGCTTCTCCACCTGAAACACAAACACAGCAGCTGAAGGAAACTCATTGATGAAAGACAAGGCAAGTTTATATGTATAGCGCAGTTCATACACAAGGCTACTCAAAGATAGAAACAACCACACAAAGCATTAGATAGATGATCACAGGACTTTAAAAAGAGAAACGATCCTTCAGTTGTATGCACAGCTAAAGTGAACCGTTTTGGATTTGAACATGAATCTAGAACCCCAGCAGAGCGTTCTCTCAGACCTGTTCTTTGAGCTGCAGAGTCTCCGCGGTGGCCGCCCGTAGTCTTGAGGCGTCTCGGTCCAACAGTTGCTGGTTTTCAGCAAACCATTTTAACCTCCTCTTCAGCTCCGAGACCTCCTCCTGATGCTGCTGCTGCAACACAAGCACCGCCCTCTGGTCTCTAGCCTGGTCTGGATCCTTGCTCTGGTCCTTATCCTGGTCTAGATCCTTGCTCTGGTCCTTATTCTGGTCTGGATCCTTGCTCTGGTCCTTAGCCTGGTCTGGATCCTTCCTCTGGTCTCTCAGGTCTCTGGTCTGGTCCCTGAGCAGCTGTAGATCCACCTCTGCAGCCTGTTTTTCCTGATTCAGCCTCTGGATCTCCTCTCTCAGCCGCAGATCGCTCTTCTGTTAAAAACACAATTAAAAACACATTTAATTAACTAGGAATTGACTGCACAGTGAGGTTAAGATCAAGCCAAACTTTATTTCAGCAGAGTTGTGGCCCCAGATTGGTGAATTCTAGGTCTTTACTGGAAGGAGAATGAGGAGTACCAGGAAAACTAAACAGGCAAAAGGAGAACATTCAAACTCCACTATGTCAGCAGTGCAGAGAATCAGACTGTTGTGGTGAAGAGGGAGCAGCGTCTGCAGTCAGAGCTCTGGATTAACTGCTCAGTCTACCTCCCCATTCACACCTACAATCATGAGCTTTGGTGAAAGACCCAAAGGACAAGATGGAAGACACAAGCGGCGTGACTGGACGTGCAATCATGATAAACATTTTCCAACTTCCAGATTCTTTATCCAAGCCACAGTTTGAAGCTGTCACCTGCAGCGTGTGGAGCTGAGCCAGCAGCTGAGAGATCCTCTGGCTGTGGTCCATGGAGCACAGCGTCGACACGGGTCTCTGCGCCTTCTCCAGCTGCTCTCTTCAACATCAAACACATCACAGATTATCACCCACATCAGGGACACTGGCCTGTTCTTCCATGTTTGCATCAAGTTCACTGCTTAATATTTGAAAGTCTGTTTAAGTTAAGTTTCAAATCTCTTCTTTCTTACATCCGTTGGTCCATGGTCTTTCAATTCAATTCCATTTTAATTCAATTCAATTCATTGGTAAATCCCTGAATCACAAAAGTCGTCTTCTCGGACGACTTTTAAAAGTTTTTGATTCACCAACAATTTCGTAAAGTCCTCTGTGTCATTCCACAGAGCTGCATGCGGACTAGGGGTGGGAACCTGAGGGTACCTCACGATACGATACGTGATACAAAGCTCACGATAACGATTATATCACGATAAAGTTTATATCACGATAACAATTATATCGCAATATATTGGCCAGAAATATACCATATGCTAATTTATGGCATAAAAAAAGATAAATGTAAAGTGAAAAAATACACGTTATTTCATGATAAATGGAATGGAGATGCGTAATGTAGTCATATATTAAGTATTGATACTAATTTGAAAGAAAAAACTTGGTACTTGGCAAATGCATATCGTTAATCGAGAGAATCGGAGAAAGTATCACGATATATCGTTATATCGTCACACTCCTAATGCGGACTGTCACTTCCAAACATTAAAAAGTTACTGGTCTTTTGTAATGGTGTGTGCTTGGTCTGATGGTTCACTTGTGGATTGGCAACTTTTAAATGTGCAAGTCCTCCACATTTGATCAAAGGTTTCTGAATTTGAGCCCTCAGATTTCATGATGACAACAAATAAGAGAAAACAGAGTCCAGTCTCTCCCCTGAACATGTGTGAAAGAGCAGGTCCCTCTGTGGAGCCTGTTTCTGAAGGTGACAGGGGCCTGCTCCAAAGCAACATGTTTGAATAGTGTGTAGTTTTTGCACTGATGTAGAAGTGTATCTCAGACCTGGTGGAGGACAACTGGTTCAGCAGCCTCTGGTTCTCCTCAAACATCACCTCCTCATTGGCCTTGCTCTGAGCCTGCAGGACCTTCATCTGCTGGTACAGGCGCTCGTTCTCCTATAACAGAGAGACATAAACGCTTGGAGATGGCTGGGGTGTGTGTGTGAACAGTATGTATGTCTGAGTGTGTCTTCTGCTCTTTCAACTCCTTATCAATCGTCTGAATGTGTGAGTGTAAGTGTGTGAGTGAGTGTGTATGTGTTTGTCCAAACCTGTTGATATCCCTGGATTAGTGTCTCCTGCTCCTTCATCTCCTTCTCGATCGTCTGCAGTTTCTCCTGATGTTTGGAGTCTGAGGCGTCAGTCAGTTTGTTCTTCTGAAGAGACTCCTCTGCACTGCGCAGCTGCACACACACATTACACACACACACACACACACATGTGGAAACAGTCCACTATATTCACATTCACTCAGATTGTTGGTCTAACTGGTGAAATGGTCATGCTGTATGACCGTGGGGCGCTGTGGAGATAACTGTTGTGATTGAGGGCTTTGCAAAAAATAACGCCCTTCACTCACAATGTCCAACCTGTAACAGACTCTGAGCGAGATTAAGCGGGGGTGGGAGGGGCCGCTGGCTCTGATTGGTCGCCTTGCTTACACCAGTCTGCACCTGGGTCACAATTGTAAGTTACCAGTCCAAGGCATCATTGGGATTTAGCTTTTACATAGGTTTCCACATAAACCTCCATCCACCTTCACCTGTGTCTCACTCAAATAACAAATCATAGACAAATATGATGTCACACCTTGCTCTGCAGTAAGTAATTGTGCTGTTTGAGAGACTGCACTTCCTCTGAGTCCAGTTTCAGTTTCTCAATGAGTTTCTCCTTCTGCAGCAGCTGGAACTTCAGAGCCTCCAACGCAGACGTCTCCTCCGACTGAAGGATCACACACAGTACGAGAAGTGAAATGAACCCGTAAGTAAGTCAACTCTCTTACTTATTATTAAGATCACACTTTAAAATGTTGGTGTAGCAGTCATTCCCGTTCTCTCCACACGGTGCTGACAGAAGCCAAACACACTGGTGGTGCATAGAAGCCCCCAACATCGCCATCCACTCACTCGCTCATTACATTCATTCCTATTGTACACGTTTTAAGTGGTCGGGGCAAACCACAGCACCTGGAAAAAAAATCTATGCAGACACAGGGAGAACATGCAAACTCCATGCAGAAAGGTTGGGACCACATAAGCAGTAAAAGGAACACATATGGTCTCAATATTTCCAGATGATTTTTGTGTTCTATGCAAAAAGTTTTAAATGAAGAAGGTTCATTTTAGCCCCGTTTCCACAATCCCTACTTGACATTATTCTACTGTACTGCGTTTGGTGGTTTAGGTACTGTAGAGATTTCACCAGTGTTGTGCCAGTTCACAGCTTTTCTGAACTAGTTCAAGTTCAGTTCATACATGCTCAAAGTGAACAGTTCACGTTCAAAGTTCACATTTTTAATTCTGAACTAGTTCAAAGTTCAGTTAATTTTACTTTTTTTGTGAGATACTTAAATAAATATTTTTTTCACACTACGAGCTATATATATATATATATATATATATATATATTATATATCTCCTGTACACCCACAGGAGGAGAGCCTTTTAACTACAAAACAGACAAGATGTTGTTAAAGTTAAACTCATCATTCTATCAATGTGCAGAAGCCAGTACTTTTCCCTTGTTTTGTCTATCTGAAGGCCAAGCTACATGGCACTGTGGCAGCTGCTGATTGGAGGTCTCCATGCCTCCGCTCTGTATAATACACTTGCATTCTGTTGTTCGTGTTGTTCGTGCTGTCTCTACCATCGACAATAAAACATGTCTTCTGTCTGAATTAAAGACGCGATCCCAGACTTTGTCATCTTCTTCAGTACCTGTCTGAGGGGAGAGAGCTGTGGTTCTGGTTCTGTGTGTTTGGAGGTGACTTGCTGCTGAAGCACTGAGACCAGAGACTGGACTGAAGCCACCAGGTCCCGGCTCTCCACACCAGCATCTGCACAGTGAGGAAACATAATTTAAGGAGACTTGTTCTGTCTAAGAGCTCCTGTCTCAGTCCTGAAATGGTGTGATGTCATTGTACCACTATGACATCACAGAGACCAGAAAGAGACCAGAGACATACCAGAGAGAGAGAGAGACAGACCAGAGCGAGACCAGAGACCGACCAGAGAGTGACCAGAGACCTACCAGAGAGAGAGAGAGAGAGAGAGAGAGAGAGAGAGAGAGAGAGAGAGAGAGAGAGAGAGAGAGAGACCAGAGAGAGACAAGAGACAACCCAGAGAGAGACCAGAGGCTGACCAGAGAGAGAGAGAGAGAGAAAGAGACCAGAGAGAGACCAGAGGCCGACCAGAGAGAGAGAGAGAGAGAGAGAAAGAGACCAGAGAGAGACCAGAGGCCGACCAGAGAGAGACCAGAGAGAGCCCAGAGAGAGACCAGGGAGAGAGACTACTATGACATCACACAAATTCTCCTCCTCACTCTGGTGGCAGCATCAAAAGGCTGCCACCATACTTGTTTTACCACATATTTTCTACTGATGATATTATCTTACTATGTATAACATGAAGAAACAAATTAAATTGATCACATCATTAAAGTTATCACTTTTAATGGCCAATAAAATGCTTGTAAAACAGAGATTGTGTGATTGGCTGTATCAGTGCATACCAGGCTGGCTCCTCTCAGGTCCTGTGGGGAGGCTGCGTGGCTGAGATACTGGCGCTCTCGCATTCTTGGACTTGGTCTGGATCTGGATCACAGCTGGTCCCGAGGCTGGTCCTGAGGCTGGTCCTGAGGCTGGTCTTGAGGATGGTCTTGAGACTGACCCTGAAGCTGGTCTTGAGGCTGGTCCCAGGGCAGTGGGCAAGGGCCGGGACACCGCTGTGGTCCTAGTGTCCCTGGTTCGAGCCTGAAAGGTTCTGTTGACAGAGGAGCCGGAGGAAAGCGACACCTAACACAAACAATGTTTAAATGTGAATAAACGTAATGCATTAAGACAAATACATAGAATTAGGAGACAAAAAACAAACTCCCGATGAAAAGCTTTGTGGCCGACTTTCCACCACATAATAAAATAAATCAATGACTCTTCTTCCTGAATTTCTACAACGGGGATCAATAAAGTATCTATCTATCTATCTTCCTGTCCCTAGAAAAGAGACAGACACTCGGACGGACATTTATCAACATTTATGGACATTGGTCATCGTCTCTATGTGTTTTAATCATTGCATTTCTTGTGTTTGAACAGTTTGATTCTCTGATCTGTATTGGTGATTTCAACAGTTTTGCAAAGTCCTCTGAGATAACTTCTGTTGTGATTTAGGGCTGTACAATATAGAAGTGAATTGAATTGAAATGAAAAGCCATGTTCCAGCTTCTTCCCTCTGGCAGAAGATATCGTTGGCTGAGATGCAGGACATATCGATTAGCAAACAGCTTCTTCAGTTTGTCTTTCATATGTCTGGTGCACAGTACACTGGGGGCTTTTGCACATTTATTCCAAAGTGGTTTTACTGCAGATGGCAAATAAACTGAATCTGAATCTGAATGACTAAGGCCAAAATCGGTGTGGAGTATTGGAGCGGATGCAGTGAAATATGCTGTTTATGGGTTTGGTTCTGGTGTTATGATGTGGACTTTTCCTAGTTTTATTTTGATATATTGGTTCTTTTCAGTGTTGCTAATGTGTGTTCAGTTGATTGCCTGTCCCGCCCTAATGTCGTGTGTATTTAAACCCTGTGCTCCTCTCCCCTTGTTGTTGGTCCATTGTTTTTTTGTCCCTGTTTCGTCCTGGTTTGAGTTATAAATTCTGTATCCTGAATTGTGTTTTTGTTTATTATATCTTATATTTTGGCAGTCCTACATTTTGGGTCCTTCCTCCTTTTCAAAACGTGACATCAGGTTTCTTGCATGAGCCAACCCACCTCCAAAAACCGGGACTAGTTCGTCGTAAACACTCACCTTCTTGGCTCTGCTGGTCCGGGAGGCTGGGGCGGGTTTCTCCTGGTCCTGCATCAGCCGCTCCAGCTCCTCAGCCACGCTCCACACTCGCTCTGGGGCCACCGGACGAACCGGGTCTGGGACCAGAGGAGGAGGAGGAGGAGGAGGATCTGGGAGCACAGGAGGAGCAAGAGGAATATCCAGGACCGGAGCAGGGTCTAGGTCTGGGTCTGGGAGCAGGTCCACAGTCCACCCAGAGAGAGCCGGCCTCTTCAGGGGAGCATCCTCAGACAACTGCAGCCGATCTTTGGTGTCAGAGCTGTAACAAGGGGACACATGAAAGACAGAGATTACCATAGTTACCAAAACCGAGATTACAGATTTTTTTTTTTTTTTTTTTTTTTTAAAGCTGGTGTACGTAACTTTTTCTCCAAATGAATAACACATATTTAGAGAAAGAGTTTTGTAAACGGGAAATGCTCAAACTACTACATGCTGTCTGTATCTGATTAGAACACATGGTATATTTATGTGTAAGACAGAACCCTATGAGTCACTATTTGACTTTTTGGGCTGAGAGCTGATTGGCTGAGTGAGGGTGGTCCTCTCTTTGTCACATCTCTAGATCAGCTTTTTAAGACAGAAAAGTGACAGAGGCCAAAAATACATGTATGCAAAAACTAGTGTTAGAAGAAAACTGTTTTAGAGCCAGGAACAAGAGACGTGGATTTCATTACATAGTTGTATATTTTGTAGTTGGAAAGTTACGTACAAAAGATTTAAAGATGCATTTTTAGTTTCAAACCATTCTCATATCAGACAAACTCCATCCTTTCTGTCTAAATACTTTTTTAACTTATAACAAAACCTTAGACTATGACATCATGGGAACTTCTCCACTTCAATGTGACCGCACCTGTAGGTTTAGAATCTAATGCTTTCAAAAGCTGCTTTTTTCTGTAAGAGGGGTGAAATTAAATGAGCCCAAAAACGCAGAACTGCAAAATAATGGATTTAATTAAAAGTAAAACTAATCAAAATCCAGAGAAAACACAGGGATCGAGGGCAGAACTGAAACAGACAGGGAGTGAAGGAACACGTGGGGCTGAAATACAAGACGCACACAACAGGAAGCACATCCAAAGAAGACACAGGGATTTACCAAATTACAAAATAAAACAGGAAATAAACCTAAACCATGACATTTTCAGTTCCATCTCTTATTTATCCACTTGCTTTCCGCTGTTTTAGAGGAGTTCTGACCTGAGCGGGTGGAGCCTGAAGCTGGTCAGAGAATCATCCTCAGGTCGAATCGGCTTCATCAGCTCCTCCGCGGTCGGCAAATCTGGAAATCACAAAATAAACACAACTGTACGTTCACATTCGGGATGGAACACTTCTAAACATTATATTAGCCCATAATGATGAGGAGACTATTTACTTTGTTTTAGAATGTGTATTGATATCTTCAGTAGAAAATATCTGGTGACAGAAGTACAAAGGGAAAAAGGTTTCTGCCTGTAACTCCCTATGCTGCCACCAGAGGGAGGGGTAGAATTTTAAAATTGATTGTAAAAAACACGCTTTTATATGAGAAATTACCAAAACTAGCTCATGGGCAAAACACTGTGATCGTGGTACAATGACATCATACTCTGACAGGACTGAGACAAGGGCTTTCAGACAGAAGGGGCGGAGCTACGTGTTTGTTAAAGGACAACTCACCCTCAAATCCACTTTTTTTTCGCTGATAAACGGTATAAATGAGTGTCCAATCGTGTTGTCTACATATCCTGGTCATAATTTTGTCACTTTGGTGCAAATTAGTTGAAAGTTAAACTTTCTGCCTAAAACCGTCTGTGAGGCGCCATCTGCTGGCGACCTGTATTACTACATTTGAATTTTTAATCTGGCGCCAACACTGGCACAGAAGTTGGACCTGACGTCAGCAGCCCCCCGCCCAGAGCTATTTAAATGGCCCAGTCTCGTTCACGCCCCCTTTAGTCCTCCAGGCTACGCCCATTTAGAGGAAGATTTGAACAGGAAATGTGAGTGACGTAAGCTCCGAGGAGCGGGGGTGAGAACCACTCATTGACTGCCAAATAGTAACGTTGTCTGCCATTGACGTGGTAACATGTCAATTGCGTGTCCCGCTATTTTTACGTTCCCAGATGTCTATTGTATCTAATATGTTTGGGGATGGCTTGAGACCATATTTTATCTAGCCAGCAGGTGTCAGCATTTCTCTATGAATGGTTTGAAAACAGTTTTTTCTCAGCTTTCTGGTGATTTCAGTAAAACTTCCCTCTACTCAACTGGGGATTACAGGGGAACGAAACAAGCTAGAAACAATGATGAAAGTAGACAGTCCATTCTTTCAGAATCTGGTTTTGGATTTCAGATAGTCATAGTACACAATATTCTGTGGGTCTTGAAAAATCAGTAAAACTCATCAGAAACGCCTGGCACTGTGGGAGTACCTGTTCTGAAATAGGCTGGCAGTCAATGAGTTAATAATGTGGATGGATCTGACTCTCCATCCAGACTGATCCATCAGGGAGAAGGTTCTTGGTCTGGGAGGTCTCTCTGACAGAGCGTCCGCATTGCTCTGAGGGAGAACCTTCCAGAAGCACGTCACCATCAGAGTGAAAAGACGCCTCCTCGGTGGAACTAAAGCAGAACTGTTTGGCCTGAATTGTAAGCGTCACACGTGGAGGAAACCAGGAGATAATAACTGCAGTGTTTGTGATTAGATAATTACGACCACTAAAATGTCAACGATTGTACAGCTCTAGTGTGAAGGGAGGTGCCACTGACCGGACTCCAGGGTAGAAGCTCTGTGGAGCGGAGCCGAGCCAGGAAGGGCAGGACTCTGGTCTCTGTCATGGTCTCTGTCCCGGTCTACACCCAGGTCCTGGTCTCTGGAGCCGAGGATGGGGTCGAGTCCCTCAGAATCCTGCAGTGCGTGCATCTGCAGGAGTCTGGTGAGTGCCTCCAGCTCTGACCCTCCGCTCTGAGCTGAAGACAAAAAAATATAGATATAACATGCCATAGTAGCCTCAATGCTGCAACTTAATTTAATCATTTAAAATCATTTCAAGACTGACTACACATTCTGTATACTTATCAATATAACATCAAAACTATTTAACATATAGCCATAAGAATAACCATCTATTGTTAAGAGTATTTTATTTACTTTAATATTGTTATTTTTTTTTTTTTATATTTTTTTATATATATATATATATTTTTTTTGCGTATATATACATACTTTCTCCTTATTTGTCTATGTATTTGTTTTGCTTTGTTTTGTTTTATCCTTTGTTTTTTTTTTTTCTTTTGACACAAGGGGAGCATAGTGGGGTAAAAAAAAAGAAGGGGAAAAAAAATAGAACTTAAAATGTGTCTGGTTAAGCTGTATGTATTAAGAAAACAGTGTGAACTAATGAAGATGACACAATAAAGTATGAAAAAAAATAAAATCATTTCAAGGGCCGCTGAAACATTTTGGCTCAACTGAACAGGACATTTTGGCTCAGATGTCTCCTCCACAGCCGTTACCTTTGTCCATTGAGTCTGTTGTGCTTTTCTTGGGCTCTTCTCTGGTGTCGTCCAGAGAGTCCAACAGAGACACTGAAGACAAACACAAGATGAGATTTGAATATGCACATACCGTTGTTTATCCTTTATCCCCACCGCTGTCAGACTGTACGATAAGTCACTTTAAGTCACTTGCATTAGGACTGAAAAAACCTGCACTGTTTATTGACACTGTTTCTTGATTGCCACTTTTTATTGTACATAATGTATCCTGCATTTAACATGTTTGCACAATCTTGAGTGTTTCTATCCATGCCAGATATAACATGTACATTTCTCCTGTGTGAGATCAATAAAGTCTATCTTATCTTATCTTGTTTCAAAAATCTGTATCTGTTCACATATCGGCCGCAGGTTTACATGTTAATGTAGCAGAGAGACGACTGTTAGCTTCCATGCCTCATTCACCGTTAGCTTCCATGACTCATTCACCGTTAGCTTCCATGACTCATTCACCGTTAGCTTCCATAACTCATTCATCGTTAGCTTCCATGACTCATTCATCGTTAGCTTCCATGACTCATTCATCGTTAGCTTCCATGACTCATTCATCGTTAGCTTCCATGACTCATTCACCGTTAGCTTCCATGACTCATTCATCGTTAGCTTCCATAACTCATTCATCGTTAGCTTCCATGACTCATTCATCGTTAGCTTCCATGACTCATTCATCGTTAGCTTCCATGACTCATTCATCGTTAGCTTCCATGACTCATTCATCGTTAGCTTCCATGACTCATTCATCGTTAGCTTCCATGACTCATTCATCGTTAGCTTCCATGACTCATTCATCGTTAGCTTCCATGACTCATTCACCGTTAGCTTCCATGACTCATTCACCGTTAGCTTCCATGACTCATTCACCGTTAGCTTCCATGACTCATTCACCGTTAGCTTCCATGACTCATTCACCGTTAGCTTCCATGACTCATTCATCGTTAGCTTCCATGACTCATTCACCGTTAGCTTCCATGACTCATTCATCGTTAGCTTCCATGACTCATTCACCGTTAGCTTCCATGACTCATTCACCGTTAGCTTCCATGACTCATTTCACCGTTAGCTTCCATGACTCATTCATCGTTAGCTTCCATGACTCATTCACCGTTAGCTTCCATGACTCATTCATCGTTAGCTTCCATGACTCATTCACGTTAGCTTCCATGACTCATTCACCGTTAGCTTCCATGACTCATTCACCGTTAGCTTCCATGACTCATTCATCGTTAGCTTCCATGACTCATTCATCGTTAGCTTCCATGACTCATTCATCGTTAGCTTCCATGACTCATTCATCGTTAGCTTCCATGACTCATTCATCGTTAGCTTCCATGACTCATTCATCGTTAGCTTCCATGACTCATTCATCGTTAGCTTCCATGACTCATTCATCGTTAGCTTCCATGACTCATTCACCGTTAGCTTCCATGACTCATTCACCGTTAGCTTCCATGACTCATTCACCGTTAGCTTCCATGACTCATTCACCGTTAGCTTCCATGACTCATTCACCGTTAGCTTCCATGACTCATTCATTCACGTTAGCTTCCATGACTCATTCACCGTTAGCTTCCATGACTCATTCACATCGTTAGCTTCCATGACTCATTCACCGTTAGCTTCCATGACTCATTCACCGTTAGCTTCCATGACTCATTCACCGTTAGCTTCCATGACTCATTCACCGTTAGCTTCCGTTAGCTTCCATGACTCATTCACCGTTAGCTTCCATGACTCATTCACCGTTAGCTTCCATGACTCATTCACCGTTAGCTTCCATGACTCATTCACCGTTAGCTTCCATGACTCATTCACCGTTAGCTTCCATGACTCATTCACCGTTAGCTTCCATGACTCATTCATCGTTAGCTTCCATGACTCATTCACCGTTAGCTTCCATGACTCATTCACCGTTAGCTTCCATGACTCATTCATCGTTAGCTTCCATGACTCATTCACCGTTAGCTTCCATGACTCATTCACCGTTAGCTTCCATGACTCATTCACCGTTAGCTTCCATGACTCATTCACCGTTAGCTTCCATGACTCATTCACCGTTAGCTTCCATGACTCATTCACCGTTAGCTTCCATGACTCATTCACCGTTAGCTTCCATGACTCATTCACCGTTAGCTTCCATGACTCATTCACCGTTAGCTTCCATGACTCATTCACCGTTAGCTTCCATGCCTCATTCACCGTTAGCTTCCATGACTCATTCACCGTTAGCTTCCATGACTCATTCACCGTTAGCTTCCATGACTCATTCACCGTTAGCTTCCATGACTCATTCATCTTCATCTGTGGTATTCTACAAAAACTAGGAGTCCAAATAATAAGTCCATAAACTCTGCTCTGACCGCTACATATTAGCCGCAGCACCGGATATGGGTTAAAAAAACTAGAAAAAAGGAGTGGCTTAGAGCAACATAAATTACGGGAATTTGTTTCAGAGAATGTGGCAGTTTCTTCAACAACAGTGAAAAGTGTCTGACCTTTGGCGAGGATGGGAGACATCTTTGGCGTCTGAAACAGGGAAAAACAAATCTGACTTATTCTAAAAGTAACTCATTTCAAAAGTATCAATAAGTTAATAACATTAATAAGTAAAAAAGAGCCCACCTGTTTTTGTTCCTTCTCATCTTCTGCTTCAAAGTCATCACTGTAGTGTGGGGAGTCTGGGGCAGAGGTGTAGACCTGGTTTAGACCTGGTTCAGTCCTGACAAAGTCCTGCTTTAGGTCTATAATTGCTTTAGACCTGGTTTAGACCTGGTGAGTGCCAGTAGACCTGGCTTTAGACCTGGTTCAGACCTGGTTTAGAGTTGCTTTAGTCCTGCTTTGGTGCTGTTGTAGTCCTGGTTCAGTCCTGCTTTAGTCCGGGTTCAGACCTCCTTTAGACCTACTTTAGTCCTGGCTTTAGGCCTACTTTAGACCTGGCTTTAGACATGGTTTAGACCTGGGTTAGACCTGATTTAGACCTGCTTTAGTTCTGCTTTAGCGCTGTTGTAGTCCTGGTTCAGTCCTGCTTTAGTCTGGGTCAGACCATAGACTGTAAATATTAAAGTTCAGACCTGCTTTAAACCTACTTTAGTCCTGCTTTAGACCTATTTTAGTCCTGCTTTAGACCTACTTTAGTCCTGCTTTAGACCTACTTTAGTCCCTAGACCTACTTTAGTCCTGCTTTAGACCTACTTCAGTCCTGCTTTAGACCTTCTTTAGTCCTGCTTTAGACCTACTTTAGTCCTGCTTTAGACCTACTTTAGTCCTGCTTTAGACCTACTTTAGTCCTGCTTTAAACCTACTTTAGTCCTGCTTTAGACCTACTTTAGTCCTGCTTTAGACCTACTTTAGTCCTGCTTTAAACCTACTTTAGTCCTGCTTTAGACCTACTTTAGTCCTGCTTTAGACCTACTTTAGTCCTGCTTTAAACCTACTTCAGTCCTGCTTTAGACCTTCTTTAGTCCTGCTTTAGACCTACTTTAGTCCTGCTTTAGACCTACTTTAGTCCTGCTTTAGACCTACTTTAGTCCTGCTTTAAACCTACTTTAGTCCTGCTTTAGACCTACTTTAGTCCTGCTTTAGACCTACTTTAGTCCTGCTTTAAACCTACTTTAGTCCTGCTTTAGACCTACTTTAGTCCTGCTTTAGACCTACTTTAGTCCTGCTTTAGACCTACTTTAGTCCTGCTTTAGACCTACTTTAGACCTGCTTTAGACCTACTTTAGTCCTGCTTTAGACCTACTTTAGTCCTGCTTTAAACCGACTTTAGTCCTGCTTTAGACCTACTTTAGTCCTGCTTTAGACCTACTTTAGTCCTGCTTTAAACCTACTTTAGTCCTGCTTTGGACCTACTTTAGTACTGCTTTAGACCTGCTTTAGACCTACTTTAGTCCTGCTTTAGACCTACTTTAGTCCTGCTTTAAACCTACTTTACTCCTGCTTTAGACCTACTTTAGTCCTGCTTTAGACCTACTTTAGTCCTGCTTTAGACCTACTTTAGTCCTGCTTTAGACCTACTTTAGACCTACTTTAAACCGACTTTAGTCCTGCTTTAGACCTACTTTAGTCCTGCTTTAGACCTACTTTAGTCCTGCTTTAGACCTACTTTAGTCCTGCTTTAAACCTACTTTAGTCCTGCTTTAGACCTACTTTAGACCTACTTTAAACCGACTTTAGTCCTGCTTTAGACCTACTTTAGTCCTGCTTTAGACCTACTTTAGTCCTGCTTTAGACCTACTTTAGTCCTGCTTTAGACCTACTTTAGTCCTGCTTTAGACCTACTTTAGTCCTGCTTTAGACCTACTGTGAGATTTCATAACACTTTGAAGCAACTTTTGTTAAAGTTAAACTCATCATTCTGTCAATGTGCAGAAGCCAGTACTTTTCCCTTGTTTTGTCTATCTGAAGGCCAAGCTACATGGCACCGTGGCAGCTGCTGATTGGAGGTCTCCATGCCTCCGCTCTGTATAATACACTTGCATGCACTGCTTTAGACCTACTTTAGTCCTGCTTTAGACCTACTTTAGTCCTGCTTTAGACCTACTTTAGTCCTGCTTTAAACCTACTTTAGTCCTGCTTTAGACCTACTTTAGTCCTGCTTTAGACCTACTTTAGTCCTGCTTTAGACATGGTTCAGACCGTCTCACCTGCAGACCCTCTGGGACTGTCTTTGTTCTGGCCTGCTCTGTCCAGCGTCCCCTCAAATATTCTGTGGACAAATAACATTCTCACAAAATGGAAGTGTGGAGAGACTTCAGCAGATTTTAGAAACCGTCCCCAAACTCCAGACACAGAGAAACACTTTCAAACACAACTGTCACAAAGACAACTACGCTGTCATTACGCAAAGTATTGTCCCTTGTGTGAGAAAGAGACCCACACACACACACAATCACACACACAACCGAGACACAGACAGAGACAGAGAGAGAGCGACAGAGAGAGACAGAGAAAGTGAGAGGGAGACAGAGAGAAAGAGAAAGAAAGAGAGAGAGAGAGACAGAAAGAGAGAGAAACACACAGACAAACACACACATACACAGAGAGAGAAAGAGACCCACACACAACCGAGACACAGACAGAGAGAGAGAGAGTGAGAGCGACAGAGATAGATACAGAGAGAGAGAGAGAGACAGAGAGAGAGAAAGAAAGAGAGAGTGACAGAAAGAGAGAGAGAGAGGAACATACACAGAGAGAGAGAGAGAGAGAGAGACCCACACACAACCGAGACACAGAGAGACAGAGAGAGAGAGCGACAGAGATAGATACAGAGAGAGAGAGAGAGAGAGAGAGAGAAGAGAGAGAGAGAGCGACAGAGAGAGAGAGAGCGAGAGCGACAGAGATAGATACAGAGAGAGAGAGAGAGACAGAGAGACAGACAGAGAGAGTCTGAATTAAGTCTGGATTTTAAATCTAAGTTGTTTGGATTTCCTCTGAGTCACATGTGAGCAGCGGCAGAAAAAAACGTTTTTCTTTTATTTTGTTTGCTTTTTATTCTTTTATTTAACCTTCATTTAACCTTTAAAGTCCCACTGAGATTAAGACCCGAGTCTTTACCCGAGTCCTGGTTCGTAGGTGGAGGAGGTCGACCCCAGCTCTCTGTTGAGTTTGGCAAAGTCGATGGTGGACGACGCTCCGGCCTCGAGGTCAGCGAAGAACTGCTCCTTCTCCAGCTGCTCCTCCAGAGTGTCCAGACCCAGAGCCGAGGACAGGCCTGCTCACACACAGACACACAAACACACAGACACACACACAAACATCACCACACACAGACACACAGGTGAACATAAAGCAGGGGGATGTAACTTTCAAACCACAACAATGAATCTGAATTAAACTTTTTCTAGTTCCTGGGAGATTTCCATATCAGAGAGACTGAGGCCAGAGAAAGGCCAGAGAGACCAGGGAGAGAGAGACCAAAAAGAGAGACCTGAGAAATTAGAGAGAGACCAGAGAGAGAGAGTCCAAAGAGAGAGACCAGAGAGAGAGACCAAAGAGAGAGACCAGAGAGAGAGATCGAAGAGACACCAGAGAGAGACCCAAGAGACCAGAGAGAGAGACCAGAGAGAGAGACCAAAGAGAGAGACCAGAGAGAGAGACCAAAGAGAGAGACCAGAGAGAGAGACCAAAGAGAGAGACCAGAGAGAGAGACCCAAGAGAGAGACCAGAGAGAGAGACCAAAGAGAGAGACCAGAGAGAGAGACCAAAGAGAGAGACCAGAGAGAGAGACCAAAGAGAGAGACCAGAGAGAGAGACCAAAGAGAGAGACCAGAGAGAGAGACCAAAGAGAGAGACCAGAGAGAGAGACCCAAGAGAGAGACCAGAGAGAGAGACCAAAGAGAGAGACCAGAGAGAGAGACCAAAGAGAGAGACCAGAGAGAGAGACCCAAGAGAGAGACCAGAGAGAGAGACCAAAGAGAGAGACCAGACTTCTGATCAGGGTCAGAGGGAGAGTTGATCACCTTACCCTCCTTTGACCTTAAAGCTGGAAGTCTGTTTGTGACTCTCTCACCTCGACTTTCAGACCGATCTTCATTCTGGACTTTCTGACTTGGGCTTTTGTCGCTGGAATCCTTTTCTTCTTCTTGAATGGTTGGAGTTTTACGCAGAGATTTGAGAAAACTCTTTCCAGACCCAACGGTGCCTGAAGACAAGGACAAGATACCGGAGATCACATGACAAGTGGAGATGTGTTGGGATCAATATGAGATTTACAGTGTTCGAAAGATTTAATAATGAGCCACAGAGGGCGCTGTAGAGCTGCAGAGTATAGAATAGAGTTTGAATAATTGTATTTCATGCAAACAAACAACAAATATTCAAAAGAAGAAAATATGAAATATATGTACATGGTTTGAAAAGGGACACACACACACAGAAACACACACATTCAGATTCGCAAACACAGACACAGAGTGGGTTAGCACTCTCGCTTCTCAGCAAGAAGGTTCTGGGTTCGAATCCTTGTCGGAACAGGGTCTTTCTAAATAGAGTTTGGGGATAAGTAAAGTGCACCCTTACCTTACACACACACAGACACACACACACACACACACACACAGACACACACACACACACACACACACACACACACACACACACAGACACAGACAGACACACACACACAGACACAGACAGACACAGACACACACACACATACAAACACACACACAGACACACACACACACACACACACACACACACAGACACAGACAGACACACACACACAGACACAGACAGACACAGACACACACACACATACAAACACAGACACAGACACACACACACACACACACACACACACAGACACAGACAGACACACACACACAGACACAGACAGACACAGACACACACACACATACAAACACAGACACAGACACACACACACACACACACACACAGACACAGACAGACACACACACACAGACACAGACAGACACAGACACACACACACATACAAACAAACACAGACACACACACACACATACACACACACACACACACACAGACACGCACACACACACACACACACACACACACACAGACACAGACAGACACACACACACAGACACAGACAGACACAGACACACACACACATACAAACAAACACAGACACAGACACACACACACACATACACACACAGACACACACACAGACACGCACACACACACACACGTCTGCTTGGGCTGCACCTTTATCGAGGTCGTCTTCCAACCAGGACACCGTCGGCTTCGGAGCCAATTTTGGACTTTTGCTTCTGCCGCCTGATGGGTTTTCCAAAATTCCCAAATCAACAGAATCATCGGAGACGGACTGAGAGAGACAAAGAAGAAGACACTTTACAAATGTTTATACGGTTGCAAAAAAAAATACTACTTATTATTATGCATCTGTAAACAACCAACGAGTCCTTATTATAACTTACTACGTTTTTTAAAAATTTATTTAAAATATTATGTTTATCCTTTAAATATTATGATATATTTTCTTTAAATTGTGGTTTGTATTATATGTATGTATATGTAACACCATTCTCATTTGTTTTAGTGTATTACATGTTTATCACCTCTTTGAGAAAAAGCTCAAACTGTTTGTCCAGCTCCTCTTTGCTCAGTTTCTGTGTCATGATGCCGTGAAGAATCCAACTGCCAAATATGGAAATCATTGTAAAAAAAAGTTTGGTTGATAATAATAATGATAATTCTGGTGCATTGCTTTAAACAGACGTTTCACAACAATATTCATTCGCTCAATAGACTCAATGTATGTCTAATAGTATACAAAATATACTATTAGACACACATACACAAACAGACACATGCACACACACAAACACAACTTATGGATTCACTCACTATTAAACATTAATTATCTTAGAAATGTATCGGACTAAATCTACATGTAGTTAATTGTAAAACTAACTGTATTCAACTTATATTATTGAATAATACTAACTTCATATGAGTATCTATATAATTACTCTAATATTTACAGTCTGGATTTGGAAGTGTCGAATCTGTCAGTGCCGCTCGCAGCGCTGTGTTTACGTCGTTAGCTCGTCTTTTCTCTGACAGAACTGCTGCTTATCTCTGCTTCACGAACACAGCTTTCCCCAACACTCGTGCTCAAAGCTCCGGGTTCAGATTTCATTCACAAACCGCAGATTTTCACTCACAAAAAGAAGAAATCCACAGAAACTTCACATCTTCTCTCTTGTTTTGGTTCTATCCGCGCGGGTTGCCAGGTCCGACGTCATCTCCGGCAGAAGTTCCGCACACAAGATCAAACACCCCCGCCGTGTGGTGAAAAGTCGCCGTTACAGGTTTGATGGTCACAATGTGACATGTTTGTGCCATTTGAATCATACTTGCTCTGAGGAGTACAGGGAATAGCCTCCTGCTGGTGTCCCGAAACAGGACTAAGCATAGGGAGGCAGCGTTTCAGATTATTAGTGATGGCAATATGAAGCCCCATGAAGCCTTGAGGGATCGCAGCCTATTACTCGGCCCATGAGTCGAAGGCTCGAGGTGAATCATGCTCCACTACGCCATCATGTGGACAAAGAAATACATAACACTCTTAAGTGCTTACAATGAATGGTGAGATCTAATGTTAAAATGTATATTTACAATCTATGGTCTAACGTGTTGTGTTTGAAATGATGCTTCATGAACTATGAACTATTTGAGTCTTTCAGTCAATTGTGTTGATACAACAAACACATCCAAAGTAATACAGTTTTACAGAAAGTGATTAATGGAGGAAAAACTACCAAGAGGTGGATTAATTAAACACAACAAACCATTTATTCCCAATAAATAAATACATTTACTTTGCAACACAAAATTTATTATGGGTAGACCAGGATTCGAACGCTATATCTTCTGCTTCGGAGTCCGTCATATACCGACTGCGCCACACAGCTGTTGTGAAATGTATCATCCAGCGTATTATTACTAATAACTTGAAGCCTTGATATATGAGGTTTTACTGAAGTGAAACGTTTTTAATTGTATTTCATATGAAGTAGTTTCTCTATACTTAGTACAGGACTGCTCCACATCACGCACACACACGTACGCACACACACGTACGCACACAAACACGTACGCACACAGAGGCAGACTGGGACAGCCAATACAGTCTATGGTACAGCCGCGGATCACAAAGCACCTGTCAAAGCAATGCACTCTCCGAACTATATGAAGCACTATATGAACCGTCACGTGGTGCGGCCGCTACGCGAGGCTTTGAACGTCACCACACACGTGACCAATACACGCCTCGACCCACACTTCACAAGAAACGCCCCCAGATTACTCGGTCCACGCTTCGAAGACTCGGTCCGCTCAGCACATCACTACAGATTATGCAACTGACATCTCGAACTCGTCTTCCTGAAATGTGAAAATGTGAGACAGGCCTCTTCTCTGACAATTTTCATATCCAGGTTGAAAACAGTTCTGTTTAACATGGGCCGATCTCCATAATTTAATTCTCGATTTGGTCAGGACCAGAGCTGGATTTTGCTTGTTGTACATGTTTTTAGTGGTAAGGGAAACCGGCGCACCTGGAGAAAACCAACGAAGACATGGGGTGAACATACTACCTGCAGAAAGACCCTGGGTTTTGAACACAGGAGCTTCTAGAGTGAAGAGTGGGTGTCTGAGTGACCACGAGTTATACTCCCTAGTGTAAGGATTTAAGCAGACAGAGACGGATCGTGGTGTGCCAAACTCTGGAAGTTTATTTAAGTTTCTCTCAAGTTCCACTGGTTTCCTCTGTTTCTTCCTCTCAGACAGAATAAAGGCAGTACACAGTTTATATAGTCATTGTCACGTCACACATCGAAAGACATACGTGTCACAAAGAGACAGTCACATCATAGTCATAACATGGAGTCCTTGTAGAGTCCTTGTACAGTCCTGCACGTAGGCCATATTGCTATCTAATACTAATACCCTCCCCTTTGATCACATAATCACATGTGATCACTCAAATCGATCAATCAATAAAGTGGAAAAAGAAAAAAATTCCCAAAAAAAAAACTTTAAAAAATTATTAAAAACAAAGAAAATGTATGCATTAAACTCATAATCATCAAATCAATATCAGTGGATTTTATCCTCTATCCTGGGAAAAAATAAAAAACAAAAATAAAGTAAATAAACAAACAAAAAACAAATAAAAAATAAAAACAAACAAAAATAAAAACAAACAAAAACTATTGGACACACAAGAACTCAGCAGATTCAGTCAAAACACAGACAAAAACGAGCTGAGTCTCAAATTTGAAGCTAATTTCACTTTTATTACTCTATACTTTTATTCTAATGCTAATTGTTTACACTACACTTATTTCACTGTATTATTTTCACTTTTCAATCTTAGACTGTGTACTTTACTTTCACTATTCACTATAGTTTAAAACTATTCTAATCTATTTACAAATATGTTTGCATATTTGCTTCTATTGAGCCATATTCTTAAACATACATTTTAATCTAATCATATTATCAGTGGGATTTTGTTCTATCTCTATTCTACATTCTCAGGAATAAAACTGTGAATACAGTAAGGCAAATGGTCAACATTTACACTTCTATAGTGGTCAGTGATTTATTACTTTTTATTATCTAAAGATATTATTGTCAGGCATTTGGGATGAATGTACATCATTAATCAAATTAGTATTATCCTTACAAGAGCTAATCTATTTTAGCAGGTTTGGGGTTGGGGTCAGTTATTCTACAATGGCGTTTGTGCTGGAAACTTCTCAATATCTAAGTATCTACTATTGTGTTTTTGTGCTACACCCAAATACATCAAAATGCTTTTAAATGCTTTTGAATCTCTCTTGGTTCTAATCTATCTCATTGATCTAGGCTACACTCATATAAACTTTTTGCATAGTCAACATTCACTCATGTTTGAACACAAGTGAATTTGGCAAGTATCTAATAAAACTGTACATAAACTGTAATTAACTTTATCTACTTTTGAAGTAAATGCTTGTGAAATGGTCCCTTTACCATTTGATATTAGCACTGGCTAGAAATAATCTCTATTTTTGAAAGAATCTATGGTTGATGCATTTATCTATCTCTATTTCTACACTATTGTGACTCTAAAGTTTGGCTGCAGTTTGAGCAAAGGCATATTCCTAATTTGTGACTTCTGTCACTTTTAATGGCTGTAACATAATTCTGATTCTAATATTCTAGCTGATCTATCAAAAGGATAACATTGTAGGGTACTATTTTAACTCTTACGTGGAAATATGTTTATGAACAACAAAGAAAGGACAATTCTACTTTTTTACTACTATTTAACATCTACTAAAACGCTACAATACTCATACTTTATCATTTTCAAAGTTTTTGTCTGTCAGATGTCTGAATACTTAACATGTATATTGCATTTGTCACAGGTTCTGGTTGTAGCAATAGCATCGGCAATAGACGTTTCATTGGCTGGTTCTTGTTCTGCAAATGGCTGTGTCCAATACAATAGATCATCAGATGTCCAGAAGCTAGGGACAAACAAAAACAAAAGAAAGAATCATGAGTATCTCTCTCATTTAGCACTCATCAATGTATGATTTCAAAAATATAAACGTCACTCCCCAGTTTTCTCTCCAAGGTCCTCAGGTCCTCAGGTCCTCAGGTCCCCTGAGGGTGAGTCTCAGTCGTCATCAGGTCAGGTCATATTTCGAGAGATGTCATCTTGGACATCAGTAGGGTCCAAGCCATGGTTCTGGTCACTCCAGATTCATTCTGGTCACTCCAGGTACATCAGGTCACTTGGGTTGCTCTTTGCGATGCACTTCTGGTCAATGGTGCAGTGTCTCAGTTCCTGTACACAGCTTGTTATGCAATAGTTACTCTCTATGGTTAAGTCATTTTGATTCTACTTTAACACAATTTCTATTCATGCTGTTGCTAATGTCCCTTAGACAAAAAGCAAGCGCAGTTTACTTCTCTAATTTGTGTTTTTATCAGATCTAATTCTCATCAATGTAATTACTTCACACAGTACAAAATCAAAACATCAAAAGTGTCAGGACAGAGGTCAATTAAGTCCATGACAATATAGAATTCAAATGAACATTTCTGGTCTCAAAAAATACTGATTCAACTAAAGATTCAAGTGATAGACAATTAAAAATATGTGTACATTGGAGTAAACTTTTAAAATGCTTTTTTCTCATGTTCTACTTTTTCATGTATCTATATGTAAATGTGAATGTGTGAGTGTATGTGTGTATGTGTGTGTGTGTATATGAATTTTGGGGTTGTGTCTCAAGACTCCTCGAACCACCTGCAGGTGTCAAAGGTCACACTGTGGTGATGCAAACCAACTGGACACACTCTCAACTCTCATTCAGGTCTCAACCTGACGCTCCACCCATCACGTCTCCAGATACCTCTCTTTCATGGCCCCGGTCTCTCTCACACCCACTCAGTTCTGCAGTGGCGTGGGGAGGGGCAAGGAGGTGGCATTTCCCTTTGCTCTTTGATCTGTGACCTGTGGCTGGGTGGGCTTTGCGCTGTCCAGTGTCCAGCTGTCCAGTGACCCTGTACAGTGTGTGCTCTTGGTTCTGGAAAACAACCTTATAGTCAAATTAAAAACAACAGAGATTGTGAATGAGATTGTTTTTCTCTCTGAAGTCTAAACAATTTTGAAGCGCTCTTGGCTTTCCCAAGCGCTATGTAAATAAAGATTACTTATTATCTTACTAATGATGACATTTAAAACCAGAAATTCTCAATATAAAAAAACAAGACTCAAATCTCTTAAACCTTCAAACTTTAAAATATGTATTATGTACTTTTGTACTGTGTGATGTTTTTAATCTTGAACATCTTGGGTTTCACTTTATGGACTTTCCCTTTTACACTTATTTATCTCAGCATCTATTCTACTAATTTAAAATAATTGCAGCATTTTTCAAATGAAGTCAGTATGAATTGGAGCACATTTTAGACCAGTCTCCTCTGCTGTGGCATCAGCAGGAGCAACAAGGTCAGGCGTGTAGTCAAAACAAAAACAAAAGTCACCACTTGCATGTGAATTGGGTAGTTTAACTTAATAATATAATACTTTTACAGCCTAATTCCCTCTTTCTTTTTTAGACGAAGTCTACAATCATTAATCACTTTTAACAGATTCTAATTTAAATGTTTGAAAAACGGCTTTTGTAACTAAAATAGAAAATACATGAAAAAATTCTCACTAACAGCTATGAAATATCAGATACAATAATGGACTCACAAAATAAGCAGCAGATTTAAAAAGAAAAGCAAAGCTTTTTGTACTAATCTTTGGGTTTCAAAAACATACTAATTCAAAACTTCTATTCCCTAATGGTGTTTAAAAACGTTTAACTGTGTCTAACACAATGTTCAAATGGCAAATTTAGCAAATTTAACGGAATAACAACTATGAAAAGCCAAATTCCTAAAGCAGTAGCTTTGCTTCAGATTCAGAGCCAGAGCAGCGAAGGAGGGGGCCGTTTCCCTGACAACGGCAGCAGATAGAGCGACGCACACACACAGGCAAAAAGATACAGAAGAATAACTTTCAAGATTACTTTGTTAAGCGAATATAACTGATGTTGTTCTTTATACTTTTGTCATCCAAATCTAGAAGTGATCACTTTCCACACTAGTAACAAAAGGCACTCTTTAGTGTTTAACGTTTCCCTTTTTATAATTACTTTTAATTCACCATGGTTTCTCTCAAAGGGACTTTAACCCTGAAGCTTCTTCTCAAAGGGACTTTAACCCCGAGACTTTTCTCAAAGGGACTTTAACCCCGAGACTTTTCTCAAAGGGACTTTAACCCCGAGGCTCAAAGGGACTTTAACCCCCGAGACTTTCTCAAAGGGACTTTAACCCCGAGGCTCAAAGGGACTTTAACCCCGAGACTTTCTCAAAGGGACTTTAACCCCGAGGCTCAAAGGGACTTTAACCCCGAGACTTCTTCAAAATACAATTTAGAGAGTTTGACAGACCCCAAAAAACAGACCAAAATTTAGCTAATATCCAATTATGCAGACTTTACATATTAAAAAAGGTGTCTGCTTACCTTATTCTTGTCAAACCGGTTCCAAGGACTGTCCGAGAGGTCTGCCAACCTCTTTTCCCCGTCGGAATATTCAATTTAAAAAACAAAAGTGACAGAAGCGACAAGAAGCATGCAGGAACAGCTCTTCCAGCCTGCTGGAATCCCCGCTCCCAGACACAGCATGCCGATCTCTCACGCAGAGGAAAAGAAACAGAGCAAAACTCCCTCAAAACAATCCAGAGAATGGCACAAACCGAGCCGCGCATTCTCCACCAAATCTGTTAGGATTTAGCAGACAGAGACGGATCGTGGTGTGCCAAACTCTGGAAGTTTATTTAAGTTTCTCTCAAGTTCCACTGGTTTCCTCTGTTTCTTCCTCTCAGACAGAATAAAGGCAGTACACAGTTTATATAGTCATTGTCACGTCACACATCGAAAGACATACGTGTCACAAAGAGACAGTCAAATCATAGTCATAACATGGAGTCCTTGTAGAGTCCTTGTACAGTCCTGCACGTAGGCCATATTGCTATCTAATACTAATACTAGTATAACCTGTGTTCAAATGGGTTGTCGAGCTGGAACCACAGTGGGATAGATTGGCGTGTTGTTTGGATCTGTGTCATCTTTCCACCACTGGGAAGACCAGGACAAAACAAACATCCCACTTTCAATTGAGTCTTCCAAAGTCACAATAGATTCAGATTCAATCATTCTTTGTTATTTTATTACAAATAAACATCAAAATTACCTTATTTTTATTACGATGATGTTCACAATATAATTTTGATGTTTTTTGTGACATTGACAAAAAATTATTGAATCTTGAATCTTATTAGGCATTGTGTGTGAATGGGAATCAGTTTTAACAACCCAGCCTTTTTGATGATGCTCCAGATCATCAAAAAAGGCATACCATAAAAAGTTAGCTTCAGAATTTGTTGTTCTTTTCATAGAGACATGTGAAAGCATCCATGTTTTTCAAAAGAGACACAGGTTTATACAACAAACGACCAGCAGGGGGAGTTTCAGGACGCTTTATTATTAACTACAAAACAGCTCATTCCTCAGATACAAACTCATGTCCCTCAGTCCTGCTTTGAAAGAGTCTATACTTCTCCCCTGGGGTTTGGCACTTCCTGGTCTCGCAGGGTCTTCCTCCGGTCCGGCTGCTTGTCCACAGTCCTGGTTCAGTTTGGACTTGGTTCTGGTCTGGTTCTGGTCCAGTCCAGACTTTGGTCAATGGTTGAACTAAGAGCAGGACTTAGGTCAGTGAGTTTCCCACAGGGGCCTGTTGTACACCCAGCCATCGCTCTGTGGAAAATACAAGAGTTTATTCACTACTTCAGTTCAATCAATCAGTTTTATTTACTGTATGGAGCGCTTTACAACACTCAGGGCGATCAAAGGGCTTCACAATAAAATTACATAAAATCCATTAAAACATTTATGCATTAAAACAATAAAACAGTTCAAAAGCATAAACAAGTGTCACTGTGCTATTGAGTGATAAAAGTGTTAAAAGCCAGTCTGAATAAATACGTTTTGAGCCTCGATTTAAAAAGGCCAAAAGTCAGTGAGGACTCGCATGTCAGGACTCGCATGTCAGGGCTCGCATGTCAGGACTCGCATGTAAGTAAGTAAGTAAGTAAGTTTTTATTTATATACCGCCTTTTCACTGCAGATCTGAGTCTCAAAGCGGTTTACAATTGTTAATTTTGGGCATTTGTCTCTCACTCCACACAGAGATGGGAGCGGGGTCGCCAGTACAGGAGGCGCATGCCAGAACTATTGGACATATTTTTAGTGGTAGGGGAAACCGGAGTACCCGGAGGAAACCTACGCAGACACATGTCAGGGCTCGCATGTCAGGACTCGCATGTCAGGGCTCGCATGTCAGGGCTCGCATGTCAGGACTCTCATGTAGGACTCGCATGTCAGCTCGCATGTCAGGACTCGCATGTCAGGACTCGCATGTCAGGACTCTGTCAGGACTCACATGTCGGATTCGCATGTCAGGGCTCGCATGTCAGGACTCGCATGTGTCGGGCATGTCGGGCTCGCATGTCGGGACTCGCATGTCAGGGCTCGCATGTCAGGACTGCATGTCAGACGCATGTCGGGACTCGCATGTCAGGACTCATGTCAGGCTCATGTCAGGACTCGCATGTCAGGCTCGCATGTCGGCTCGCATGTCGGGGCTCGCATGTCGGGGCTCGCATGTCGGGACTCGCATGTCAGGGCTCGCATGTCAGGACTCGCATGTCAGGACTCGCATGTCAGGACTCGCATGTCAGGGCTCGCATGTCAGGGCTCGCATGTCAGGACTCGCATGTCAGGACTCGCATGTCAGGACTCGCATGTCGGGACTCGCATGTCAGGGCTCGCATGTCAGGACTCGCTTGTCAGGACTCACATGTCAGGACTCGCATGTCAGGGCTCACATGTCAGGACTCGCATTTCAGGGCTCGCATGTCGGGACTCGCATGTCAGGGCTCGCATGTCAGGACTCGCATGTCGGGACTCGCATGTCGGGACTCGCATGTCAGGACTCGCTTGTCAGGACTCACATGTCAGGACTCGCATGTCAGGACTTGCATGTCAGGACTCGCATGTCAGGACTCGCATGTCGGGACTCGCATGTCGGGACTCGCATGTCGGGGCTCGCATGTCGGGACTCGCATGTCAGGGCTCGCATGTCAGGACTCGCATGTCAGGACTCGCATGTCAGGGCTCGCATGTCAGGACTCGCATGTCAGGGCTCGCATGTCAGGACTCGCATGTCAGGACTCGCATGTCAGGGCTCGCATGTCAGGGCTCGCATGTCAGGACTCGCATGTCAGGACTCGCATGTCAGGGCTCGCATGTCAGGGCTCGCATGTCAGGGCTCGCATGTCAGGGCTCGCATGTCGGGACTCGCATGTCGGGACTCGCATGTCGGGGCTCGCATGTCGGGGCTCGCATGTTGAGACTCGCATGTCAGGGCTCGCATGTCAGGACTCGCATGTCAGGACTCGCATGTCAGGACTCGCATGTCAGGGCTCGCATGTCAGGACTCGCATGTCAGGACTCGCATGTCAGGGCTCGCATGTCAGGGCTCGCATGTCAGGGCTCGCATGTCAGGACTCGCATGTCAGGACTCGCATGTCAGGACTTGCATGTCGGGGCTCGCATGTCGGGGCTCGCATGTCGGGACTCGCATGTCAGGGCTCGCATGTCGGGGCTCGCATGTCAGGACTCGCATGTCAGGACTCGCATGTCAGGACTCGCATGTCAGGGCTCGCATGTCAGGACTCGCATGTCGGGGCTCGCATGTCGGGGCTCGCATGTCGGGGCTCGCATGTCGGGACTCGCATGTCGGGACTCGCATGTCGGGACTCGCATGTCGGGGCTCGCATGTCGGGACTCGCATGTCAGGGCTCGCATGTCAGGACTCGCATGTCAGGACTCGCATGTCAGGGCTCGCATGTCAGGACTCGCATGTCAGGGCTTGCATGTCAGGACTTGCATGTCAGGACTCGCATGTCAGGGCTCGCATGTCAGGGCTCGCATGTCAGGACTCGCATGTCAGGACTCGCATGTCAGGGCTCGCATGTCAGGGCTCGCATGTCAGGGCTCGCATGTCAGGACTCGCATGTCAGGACTCGCATGTCAGGACTCGCATGTCGGGGCTCGCATGTCGGGGCTCGCATGTCGGGACTCGCATGTCAGGGCTCGCATGTCGGGGCTTGCATGTCAGGACTCGCATGTCAGGACTCGCATGTCAGGGCTCGCATGTCAGGACTCGCATGTCGGGGCTCGCATGTCGGGGCTCGCATGTCGGGGCTCGCATGTCGGGACTCGCATGTCGGGACTCGCATGTCAGGGCTCGCATGTCAGGACTCGCATGTCGGGACTCGCATGTCGGGACTCGCATGTCAGGGCTCGCATGTCAGGACTCGCATGTCAGGACTCGCATGTCGGGACTCGCATGTCGGGGCTCGCATGTCGGGGCTCGCATGTCGGGACTCGCATGTCAGGGCTCGCATGTCAGGACTCGCATGTCGGGACTCGCATGTCGGGGCTCGCATGTCAGGGCTCGCATGTCAGGACTCACATGTCAGGGCTCGCATGTCAGGGCTCGCATGTCAGGACTCGCATGTCAGGGCTCGCATGTCAGGACTCGCATGTCAGGACTCGCATGTCAGGACTCGCATGTCAGGACTCGCATGTCAGGACTCGCATGTCAGGAGGCAGCTTGTTCCAGAGTCTGGGTCCAGCGACTGAGAAGGTCCCCTAGTCCTTGGTACTTCCAGGAGGAGTTTAGATGAGGACCTCAATGATCTGCCCGAGCCACAAACAGTGAAAAGTTTGGACAAGTACAGAGGGGCGAGACCATTGAGGGCTTTAAAAAGAAAAGAGTAAGATTATAAAATCAACTTGAAACAAAACTGGAAGCCAGTGTAGGGAATAAAGCACTGAGGTGATGTGTTGACGTCTGAGTGTGTTTGTTAGAAAGCGAGCGGCAGCATTTTGCACCAAATGAAGACGATTAAAACAAGACTGGGAAACTCCAAAATAAAGGGCATAACAGAAATCAATTCTTGAACCGATAAAAGCGTTGATCGTTTTCTCCATGTCTGAGCGGTTTAAAAAAGGTTTTACCTTAGTTAAAATACGCAGCTGATAAACCCTTGACCTCAAACTCAAAACTTGACGTACTTCCACAATATGATAATGTTTTATGCATAGACATATAACACATCTTTATATGTGTTTATGTCTTGGAGGTGTGGGTAGTGAAGCCCTGAGATTCCAAGATGTTTGCCTCCAGTTTTTCCAAGATGTCTGCCCCTGGTCTCCAAGAGGCTAGCTCAATGAAACTCACTCTGGTAACATTTCACTTCTCCAGCTTAGTAACGGTTTGTTCACACTCACCATTTTGAGCTTAAAAATCTTTGGTTTAGCAACTCACTATGATCTATCACTCACTATAGACCAATCAGCTGCCTTCATTCTGCCCCTGTTACGGCGTGAAGCTAATGCCATCCGAAAAAATGCCCATATATGGCAATAGGTAATGTTCAAATTGGCTTCTTTTGCATGAAAGGTAACATTTTAGTGATGTCACACTCGGTCAGTCCTTCCCTAATATACAAACCCTATGGTAAAGTGCCAAATGTGTTTTTGGACCTGTTTGATGAAGTGTTTGGGCGTCCAGGAAGTCTTGGCGGCTGCTCGTTGCCTCTCGTCACTCCTCTGTCTCTCCTCTAGGTGGTGCTTGTGCTCTGTGGCCTGCTCCATGTTCCCGGCCTTCAGCGCCTCGGTCACGTGCTGCCACAGACGCCTGCCTCACAAAACACGTACAGACACAAAGATCCCTGTGAGTCACTGTTTGACTCTTTGGGCTGAGAGCTGATTGGCTGAGTGAGAGTAGTTCTCTCTTTTACACTTTTCTGTCTGAAAAACACAACAACTACGTTATTCTTAGTAAGTACTTGTTTATAAAATTATATTTATTTTTGAAATATGAATAGTTCTACTTTAACTCCCAGAGCAGTCAGTTTAACTGCTTCATACATTTCAATGGAAGTTTCAAATGGAGCCATTTTTGGTCAAACAAAGATTCTATGGCAGCCACTAATCTCCAATTTGCTGGTTCTGGACTGATTCTGAGCTGAACCTAGTTACCATAGCAACGCACTATATACTGTCAGCAGTAAGCTTTTTCTTTGAAGTATTTCAAGTTATATTAAACACTTTTAGAACTATTAAAAGTGAGAAAACAACTAAACTCACTTTTTGGGGGATTTATTTTAAATTATTTTAATGGGAGAAGTCAAAATGTCGGCTCTGGGAGATGTATGTGAAAACTAGTGATAGAAGAAAACTGTTTAAGAACCCGGAGCTAGAGCTGTGGATTGTGTTACAAAGTTCCACTGTGTTTGAGAGATAGTTCCTCAGCTTTATCTCACCGTGACTCATGAGGACTCTGCTGCTCCAGTGGGCGGATCTTCTTCCTCCTCACCGGGAGTCTTTGCGTGTCCAGGACTCTGGTTTCCCCGCTGCTGGACGTGAACTCGAGAACGCCGTTCCACTCACCTTGAGCGCGGCACACCACCGCTCCCGTGTGGCCGTGCCGAACCTCTGCAGACACTCTGAAACACACAGCACCAACATGAGAAACACCTCAGAGCTGGCTATTCAACCTGTGACCTGCCTCTGGTGCATCTCACTCACTCTGGGTTTAAGGCTTGTTTGTTTTGTGTGTAGAGACGTCAAACAATTCAAATATTTTATTGCGATTAATCACATTGATGTAATAGTTAACTTGCAATTGATTTAAAAAATTTCCCTGTTCAAATGTCTTTTGATTTGGTCTGAAAAAGGACCGGACAAAGCAAAAGCTTATATTAATCCAATCTCCTCCAAAAAGACAGTATTTGGCTTGTCTAATAAAGTCTTCTCAATCTCTGCTTTTGTTTCTGCTTTTTACAGTGTGTAGAACTATTGAACATAAAAATGAGTTGAATTGTCTAAAAAGGCTACTCTTTTGTTTGCTTTCCGTGGTAGAAGCACAAGCAAGCTGGGGTTTCGCACGGCCCGATTGATTTTCCTGCGCAGTGTTCATTCAGTCATAATACATACTAGCGTTAATAGCGTTAATTTAGCACAAAAAAAAATTGTACGCTGTTAAAATGGCTTTGCGTAAACACACTTATTCACGCGTTTATCTGACAGCATCAGAAGTTGGCCACTGCCTGGTGCCTGGTCTGGGCTTATGTTGCTGTGTCTTTTTTGTGTCAAGCTGTTGAACTACTGTATTGTTACCTGTGTGTCTTGCCTCCATAGAAAGGCTTGGTGTGGAAGGTGACCGCGGCCTGGTACCCGGTCTGGGCGCAGCTGATGGTGACTTTGCCGCCGAGCTCGACCCAGGGCACGGTGAGGATGGAGCGCGCATACGCACACGGCAGCGTGAAGACGTACTGCTCACCGTGCTCCAGGAGATACAGCACCCCTGCAGGAGAGGAGGGGAACAGCACAGTTACAGCACCCCTGCAGGAGAGGAGGGGAACAGCACAGTTACAGCACCCCTGCAAGAGAGAAGGGGAACAGCACAGTTACAGCACCCCTACAGGAGAGGAGGGGAACAGCACAGTTACAGCACCCCTGCAAGAGAGAAGGGGAACAGCACAGTTACAGCACCCCTACAGGAGAGGAGGGGAACAGCACAGTTACAGCACCCCTGCAGGTGCTTGGTGTAGTCTTGTGTGTGTGGTCTTGGTCATGTCAGGTTTTGAGTCTGATCTTGGTCAAGATGTGGTCCCTCTCTGGTGGCTCTCTCTCCAGTCTCTTTTTCTGGTCTCTCTCTGGTTTCTCCTTCTCGGATCTCTCTGGTCTCTCTCTGGTCTCTCTCTGGTCTCTCCCTGGTCTTCTCTGTTCCCACATAGGAAATATTATCTATCAGCTTTGTGAATCAAATCTCTTTGAAATAATGATCTGTAAAAACAATAGAACGATTTTTTTTTCAAAATTTCTTTCTTGGCTTACTTCTTTCCCATAAAGTTGTATTGTCAACTGCTGAAATACTATTATACAATTCTGGAGCTCTGACAATGAGAAGTTAATCTGAGTCTAATCCAGGTTTCCCTTTGTGCTTTAGATCCAGATGTTCTGAACTATAATGAAACAACAGCTCATAAACGTATTCACACAGAGCTAATGTCCGCAGCAGCAGAGACCTGGAGGGGGGAGGAAGGGGGGAGGAGGGAACAGCTGTCCTCAGTCACTGACCTATAAACTCATATGGATTTATTACGGAACGCACACAGCACCACAATATACACCTTTATATACCCCACTGTTTGAAATTGAAGTCGCATTAATCCAGGACACTCTTTCAACAACATTTATGGACATTGGTCTCTGCTCCTTATGGAACAATGACGGTTTGATTCTCGGAGATAACTACTGTTGTGATTTAGGGCAGAACAAGAACAGGTTGAATTGAACTAGAACTCCCAAGAGCAGTCAATTTGACGGCTTTTATTTTTGAAAGTCTAAGGACTCATCTCATGTACATTCTTGGTCTTCATACTGTATTTTTTATGCAGTTTATTTATACCTCTAACTATTTTTCCACCAGAAAATATCAAGTGCTAGCTACCATAGCGACACACTGTTTACTAATACTGACCAGTTTTAAAAGTGAGAAATGGTAAAAACTTTCTTGTTATGAATCTGGTGAAACATTAAACATTCTCTGGGGGGCAAAGGAAGGTTTTTCACTCATCGAAAAAATTCCCTGGGGCGATTTTTCAGAATCCCGTTGCTTTGAATAGGAGCAGTCAAAATGACGACTCTGGAAGTTTTAGAAGTGTTAAAACTTTGCAGCCAACCTCTGAAGCTATGAAGGGCAGGGCCTGGTTAGTACTGTGATGGGAGAATCAATGATGAAAGAATAATGACATGTGAAGCATCTTTGTGTGTCCAAAACATCACAATATAAAACCAATACTTTAATGCTAACGCTCTAGCTCAATCAATCCCAATAGGGAAGTGCTCATGGACAAAGTTTTGCTCCAACTCGTTCTGGCTTCTATTGCTCTGCATTAAGGCTCGGAAGTGCTTTTCCACTTTATATTTCTATCTAGTGTTAGTGACTTTTAGAAAAATAGCTGCGTTTCCGCCGCAGGAACTTCGTGCTAATTTTCCAGAGCCAGCCCCTTGGGTGCGTGTCTCCACTGCAGGAACTTGCTCCACAGGGCCCGTAAAGTTTACAGGAACTTTACGGGGCCCAACGGAGTCCCTCCTCCATGCTAGGTACTCCGTTGGGCCCTGGTGGGACTTGGGTTTAACCCGGCGCTGATTGGCTAAAGCTAGAGCAGGCTCCGACGCTAGCAGATTCAGCAGCCTTCGCCTAGCAGACACCACTGGAAACAGCTAACAACAGCACGGTGATTCAGACAGGGTTTGAGGCATCGCGGCAAAATGAAAATATATATTAAGATATATCAGCTTCACCTCGAAGCACTGGGGATTCATCACACTCCAAAAACAAGCCGTGAAAAGTTTTTAAAAACTGAAGCAGGACTATAAAAAAACTCAAAGACCACAACACCGGAGCGATTACGGACATAAAATAATCAAATGGGTTTGGCGCATTGATCTATAATAATAATGGGTTTGGCGTAATGAGTTTTGCTTTTGCGGCCATCGAAACTCCTCCACTCCAATTCCTCCCCCACAGACTCACCCTCTCCCTCTCCCCCTGTCTCCCACATAGACTCACCCTCTCCCACCATGGACACTCCCACAGACACGCCCATGAACTTGCTCTTGGTCCAGACGTGAGCGTTCACACAGATCTTCTTCTCTGGACACTCGCAGTAAAAACCCGAGACCGGAGGGTGGTGCGACACCTGCGGACGACAGCAGTCTACAGATGATGCCACACTCGGACAAACAGACACTCAGACAAGCAGAAGCGCAACCTGAGCACAACAGAACAATCTACACTGTCTGTACCTGCTCTGCCACGAAGCGCACCCTGTAGCTTTGGGCCGGGCTACCACTCCCCTCCACGCTCTGCCTCGGAGCGGCTGTGTGTCTAGGGCCCTTCACTCGCTCGGCTGGGACCCTCCAGGAGCAGTGGAACGTCTCGCCCAGAACCGGGTTGTAAGGCTTCTTGGCCACTGCGCCTTTCCGGCCCTCGTGGAAGGAGGTGAGGTAGTACTCCAGCACACGCACCTGCGGACGGGCGATTGAGGGACAAAACATGACTTTATGTGATGAATAGAAGTCATTTTAAACATTGAAACGGTTACCTTCTTGTGTAGAAGGTAACCGTTTCAATGTTTAAAATAATATTCAAACCCACCAAGAACCAAGGCCAAAACCTGCATTTGCCGATACAAATGGAGCTTTCGCGAAAGTTCACTGTGGTAGACCCGGCTGCTGCTTGCCCAGATCTACAGGCTGCTCATCCTCGACTCATCATACCAGCAACGCCCACATCTAATCCACCAATAACCACCAGGACAGCAAGTTAAAAGCCGGAGACGGCCACTTCCCGGCCTTCTGAAGTCTGCAAGCCTCCGCCGCCCCACCTCCTCCTTTTCTCATCGAAGCGTGCTTGCCTACTGCCTCTGCCGCCACCAGTGCCTAGGCCCCGGGGGGGAATATGCGAGCGAGCAAGCGTCGCGCTCAACAGCATCTCTCCCGGCCCTAGGGCGCCAAACATGCTTAATCTAATAAACATGCTTAAATCTAATAACTCTGACTGCATTTTTCCTTATGGGTCTCTCCAAAGTGAAGTGCATCTGTGTTTTAAGTATTATTAATCCAGTGTTCTGTATGCCGGTAATCAAATTGGACTAAAAGAGAGAGATACAATTTCAATAGCGCTTTGTAGATGTGTTCAGTGGTAATGTCAGTGGTGGAACAGTATAATAGCAGAATAATAACGGTATAATAACAGTTAATGTTGGAGCCCTGGCTGACGCACCATTCGCTCCTCTGGGCTGCGGCCGGACGTGATGCTCAGGAACATGTCCGCGTGACACAGGAAGTCTGCGTACATCTCCAACAGAGAGCGTTTCTCCAGGATGAAGGTCGGCAGCACCACCTGCAGGACGGAAGGAGCACTCTCACTAACGACACACGCACAAGTCACACACAATAGCCTACGCGCTTCAACACAAGGCCTTCTTCAGGGCTTAAAGGACTTACAATTTGACAAAGTCTAAATTATTAACAAAATAACTTGAAAAACCTGGTTATAGATTAACTAATTGGGACTGAACTGTAGATATGGAACTGCATGTTTGTTTTGGACATTTAGCCGGTTTGAGCACGGAAACAGCAGACAAAGAGTGAGAGTACAGGGTCAGGGCACTTTTTTGAGGGCCATTCATAGACCTTATACATATGGACATTGCTAACTTGCTAGCTCAATAAAGCCCAATAGGGAAGTGCTCATAGAGAATTTTTTTTGCGCCATCTCGTTCCGCCTCCAAACGTTGTGGTTTTATGCTCTGTATGAACTTAGTATCCTGGTGCTTTTGGTTTAGTGTTGCCTGTGTGAATCGAGCCATAACAACTGACCAATCGGAGGTCTTCTAGCCCCGAATTTTTGTTTAAGCAACAAATAGCATGAGGAGGAACAGACCAGTGCCACTCCTGATTGGCTCTTTGGTTGCTAGGACTTTGCTGGCCACAATCTTTTCTCCATATTCTGCAAATTTATGCTGGTGAGGTCCCTGTTACACTGGGGAGGTCTTACAGATTTACCCTGGTGAGGTCCTGGAGACTTACCCTGGTTAGATCCATGCCCTGCTTCAGCTGGGAAAGCAGGTGTATGATCACACTTCTCTGTTCGTCCAAAACCCCAAGGTGCTCCTCCTCGTGCTCCTCTGTGTCCGTGACCTCCTCCTCTGCTCCCTGCGACACAAGAGGAGAAGGGTTTTTAATCTGACCCATGCATAAAAACGTTAAATTGACTGCCGGGCTGTGCCTAAAAAATGAACTTAAATGATCTGCATTGGAATCAACGGACACCACCATCCGGCAGTAACAGCGCTTCAAGAAAATCAATTAACGTTGAACTATCGACTTGTCCCACTGTGAGCCCTGGGAAACTGTGGGAAAGGTTGGAGTGTTGTTTAAACTGGTGTTGTCTTTACACCAAACACAGGAATGTGTCAAAACAAATGGCTCAAAACAAGAAGTTTAGAAATAAGTCTTCTACTACTCACACACAGCACAGCAGAGAGAGACCATAGAGAGACTAGAGAGAGAGAGAGACACCAAGGAGAGAGGGAGACCAGAGAGAGAACAGAGAAGGACCAGAAAGAGACCAGCGCAAGACCAGAGAAAGACTGGAGAGAGACCAGAGAAGGACCAGAAAGAGACCAGCGCGAGACCAGAGAAAGACTGGAGAGAGACCAGAGAAGGACCAGAAAGAGACCAGCGCGAGACCAGAGAAAGACTGGAGAGAGACCAGAGAAGGACCAGAAAGAGACCAGCGCGAGACCAGAGAAAGACTGGAGAGAGACCAGAGAAGGACCAGAAAGAGACCAGCGCGAGACCAGAGAAAGACTGGAGAGAGACCAGAGTGAGACTAGAAAAAGACCAGAGAAAGACTGGAGAGAGACCATAGGGACAAACTTCTCACTTTCAAAATAAGTCTTCTAGTCACAGCACAGCAACTGGAGCAAAATACCCGAGAGACCTGAGAGAAACCACTGAGAGAGAGAGCGATCAGAGAGGGAACACAGAAACCAGAGAAAGACTAGAGGCAGAGTGAGAGAGTAAGAACTTCACTCATCCAAACACGGCTTGTTAAACATTCATTACGCACGGTATTGTCCCTTGTGTGACATGTGTGATGTTTTAGAACTTTCTTCACCTGAGCCACATAAAACAGTGGCCCACTTTTATTGAGTCTACATTACCGCTGCATTTGGACTGTTTTTGCTCAGTGGGAATGAGCCTCATATGTATCTTTTACTGAGAGTTTGTAGTAAACATGTGTGAAATGTCTAATCTGCGGTGACCCACAAACAGGACACAGCCTCTGCCTTTCACACATGAATGTTAACTACAGCAGCAGAATATAAAACAAAAAACTGCAGATATGTCTACGTTCATACGATGTTGACTCTAGAAGATCACAAACACATTCAAATAGAAAATCTCATATTTTACACTCACAGATTTGCCCTTTCGAGACGTCATAGAGTGACTCCCAGAAGAATGCATCCCAGGACAGAAGCAGGGCAAACTGAAGCAAGGTTTGAAGTAGGTCCGAACCAGGTCTGAATGAGGACTAAAGCAGGACTAAAGCATGTTCGAACCAGATCAGAATGAGGTCTTAAGCAGGACTGAAACAGGACTAAAGCAGGAATGGACCAGGATGGAAGCTGGTCCGAACCAGATGAGAATCAGGACCAAAGCAGGACTGAAGCCGAGACTAAAGCAAGACTGAAGCAGGACTAAAGCAGTACGAACAAGGTTGGAAGTAGGACTCAAGCAGAACAGAACTGAAGCAAATGTTGTGTAAGTCCGAACCAGGTCTGTAACAGGACTGAAGCAAGACTGAAGCAGGGCTAAAGCAGGACTAAAGCAGGACTAAAGCAGGACGAACCAGATCAGAATGAGGTCTTAAGCAGGACTAAAACAGGACTAAAGCAGGAATGGACCAGGAGGGATGCTGGTCCGACCCAGATGAGAATCAGGACTAAAGCAGGACTGAAGCCGAGACTAAAGCAAGACTGAAGCGGGGCTAAAGCAGTACTGAACAAGGTTTGAAGCAGGACTCAAGGAGAACTCAAACAGGACTGAAGCAAATGTTGCAGTAAGTCCGAACCAGAAACGAAACGAAAGCAGGCCCAAACCAGGTCAAAATAAGGTCTAAAGCAGGACTGAAGTGAAGCAAATCTTCCGTGCACTTGCAAACAGACAGTGGTGAGGCTCTGGTGCTCTGATGGAGACTGGGCAGATTAACTTGAGCTGAGAGATAAGCCACGCCCACTTTACGCCCATATAAGGCTTTACATGTGCAGCTGTTTGGTTATCACCAGCAGAGCGCGTAACAAGAGCAGGTCACTCTCAACATGTGTGTTTATCCAGTTCAATGATTTTTTTTCGGCAGTAGACAGTAACATATAAGGGGAATAATAATATGAATTCAGTTTTAGGTCAATTCAATAAAAATATCTGTGTGTCTTATAGGGAACCCAAAAGCCGTATTGACAAACAGACAGTGACATACCTCTGTGCTCTGGGCTGGTTCCCTGGTAGTTCTGCAGTTGGCCAGAGGGGGCGCTGTGCTGTTTCTCTGGTGCTTGTCTGATGGCGGTGTGGAGCAGCCGGGGCCGGGATCTGAGACAGGAGTCAGAGACAGAGACATGTGTTTGTTTAAGAGGTTTGAGGCTAAACTTACGTCCTCCGACTGGTTCTTTTTGGGTCGTTCCCCAAAGATCATGACATAGGTGAGGGAGGGGACGCGTAGACTGGTGAATCTAGAACTCTGATGGCAGACGCTGCTCCCTCTTCACTACAACACTACCTCCTGAGGAACAACCTATACACCCAGCTTTTGGAGTTTATGGACATTTATAGATATTTATGTACATTTATGGACATTTGTCATCTGCCCCTCATGGACCAATGGCTCTATGTAAGTAAGTAAGTAAGACATTTTAATTTATATAGCGCATTTTACAGATCAAGGTCACCCAAAGTGTTGTGCAATGTTCAGAGTGTTGTGTTGTGTTATGTGTTTGTTATCATTGCATTTCCTGTGTTTGAACTGTTTGATTCTCTGATCTGTGTTGGCAAATCGAGAGCATTGGCGGAATTGAATTGAACCTGGGACCTCGGCACCTGGAGAGAATTATCTGGGGGACATCGATGTGCTATTACTTTTTTTCTTTACTTTACAAACTATTACTACTATTTATTCTGGTTGTATTCGCCGTTGCTCCAATACAAAAACAAACCATCTGTAAAAATCTCACGACTGCTGCATACTTAGCCTGGTCGTACCACACCATAGTACAAATTACATGCAGGGAAATGATAAGGCTACTGCATACTCCACACGAGACTTATTCTTGAACCAAGTGCTTTAGCTCCAGAGTTAATTATCTTATTTAATATTTTATGATCTATTATCTTAAAAAATAGATTCTGTTTGATGTGTACATAACCTGAGTGATCTTTTTGTCTCCTTTTATTCAGATGTAACGTCCCAGACCCCGCCATCCAGAAGAACCCCCCCAAAGTACCCCCCCTCCTCACCTGCTCTGAAGCTGCCCTGTCTGAGTGCTGGGCTGTGATTGGCTGAGCTTACGCCTTCAGGGTCACGGTGCTGGAGGGGCGCGCAGGGCTTGGGCTGCCCCAGGACCGCAGCTCTGCCTGGGGGGGAGCAGGGCTGGGGACTGGGGCTTTGGATGTGGTTGTGGAGGGAGGCGCGGTGCAGGTTCTGGTGGAACAGACTCAGACACTGACTCAGGCAACTCAGGGAGGACGGGGTTTTGAAGAGCAGGACGTCCTGAAACACACAACACATGATGAGGAAGTTACAGGTTCAACTGGAGACTAATGTCAACATCTGTGACCAAGGGACGAGAACGCAGAGGTTTCAAAGCATAATTGATTACGTTCAATACAGTTACATTAAATCAAACCTAAATCACAACAGCAGTCGTCTCAGAGGACTTTACAAATGGACTGGTTCCTCAGCAACAGAGAATCAAACAGTTCAAACACAGGAAATAACAGAATAAGAAACATGCATTTAGTATATGTCCCAGGACTCCCGGATCATCACTCTCGACAATAATACATGCGTGTGAAAACCAGTGAAAGAAGCAAACTGTTTTAGAGCCAGGAGCAGGGCTAGTGACTTGGATTTTATTAGTTCTGTTGTTGTGGTTTGAAAGTTACAAAACCCGGCATTAATATTCTGGTTTAAAAACAACTATCTCTGTTTCTGCCACCGGAGGGCCCTAAAACCACACTTTCGCTCTCCATTTCCCTGTTTTATTTACTACATTTTTCATTTCTTAGCTGATTATTTTACCCTTTTTGAGTTATAATATGTTACTCAAATATTGACTTGATGAACAAAGTCATGTTTCATTTTGCTTTCACTTCACCGTTCTCTTAGCCTGGCCCTATCCATCTCCGCTCAATACTCATTTCCCTGCATGTAACGTCTGGGTCTGGTCTCTGTGTTTGCGATTACAATCAGTTGAATTCCATCCGACCAATCAGAGCGTGGGAGGCGGGTGTTGTAGTTAGTTGTGGGTGACGTCAAGAGTTTGCGTCAAACAGGCAGGTTGTAGGTTGACAATGGCGAAGAATGCGATGGTAAAGTAATCCGGTCTGGTTCTATCAAGAAATTGAAGCCGGAGCAAGAGGAATGTTTAGCAAATGTAATCGCTGGCAAAGATTGTGGCACTGCTCCCCACGGGCTCCGTTAGCAGCAAAGGAGTTGGCTAGGCTAAATGCTATCGACTCATTCAGGTGCACTACATACGTGACGGTAAACTCAGATCCAATCATTTCAATCTGCAAAAGGAGCTATCCCTTGACACCTGTTCACGGAGTTCAATGGAGCACCTCCAGACCTTAGTACGAAATGTAATTTGTGCTATAGTGGGGTACGAAATCTTTATGTTTGTGGCGATGACATGACAAAAACACAAGGTGCACACCACTGCACCGTTAAGCACATACTAGCTTCTTTATTATGCTAAAGTTGGAGATTTTATTATATTTTAGAATAGTGTTATTGTTTATTTCTCTTGTGCCCCTCATTCCTTTATATTCTGTAACTGGTGATGCAACACTGACATTTCCCTAAACCTAATTTAAAGATGGTAAAGCGGCCCCTCAGAGCTCTCACCTGGTCCCCAGACAGAGGCCCTCGTTTGGGCTGAGGCTCCAGAGACGTGTGGGCGGGGCTCTGTGCTTCAGGACTCAGCGTCTGCACATAAACATAAAACTGTTAGAGCACCATTGGAATTAAAAGTTTATCATTTACTTTGAGCAAATATTTGACCTATTCTTAAAGATGACTCTTTGAGCTGAGAGCTGATTGGCTGGCTCTCTGGTCCCTCTCTGGTCTCTCTCTGGTCTCTCTGAGGTCTCTCTGAGGTCTCTCTGAGGTCTCTCTGAGGTCTCTCTGAGGTCTCTCTCTGGTCTCTCTCTGGTCTCTCTGAGGTCTCTCTCTGGTCTCTCTGAGGTATCTCTCTGGTCTCTCTGAGGTATCTCTGAGGTCTCTCTCTGGTCTCTCTGAGGGCTCTCTGAGGTCTCTCTGAGGTCTCTCTCTGGTCTCTCTGAGGTTTCTCTGAGGTCTCTCTCTGGTCTCTCTGAGGTCTCTCTCTGGTCTCTCTGAGGTCTCCCTCTGGTCTCTCTGAGGTCTCTCTGAGGTCTCTCTGAGGTCTCTCTGAGGTCTCTCTCTCTGATCTTTCTCTGACCTCTCACTGGTCTCTCTGGTCTATTTCTGGTTTCTCACTGGTTTCTCTCTGTTCTCTCCCTGATCTCAAGCTGGTCTCTCTTTGGTCTGTCTCTTGTCTCTACTCTAGTCTCTCTATCTGGTAACTCTCTTGTCTATTTCTGGATTCTCTCTCTGGTCTCTATCTGTTCTCTCTCTGGTCTCTATCTGTTCTCTCCCTGATCTCTCTCTGGTCTCACGCTGGTCTCTCTTTGGTCTATCTCTTGTCCCTACCTCTGGTCTCTCTATCTGGTCACTCTCTGGTCAATCTCTGGATTCTCTCTCTGGTCTCTCTCTCTGGTCTCTCTCTGTGGTCTCTCTCTCTGGTCTCTCTCTGTGGTCTCTCTCTCTGGTCTCTCTCTGGTCTCTCTCTGTGGTCTCTCTCTCTGGTCTCTCTCTCTGGTCTCTCTCTGGTCTCTCTCTCTGGTCTCGCTCTTTTCTCCACCTCTAGTCTCTCTCTCTCTGGTCTCTCTCTCTGGTCTCTCTCTGGTCTCTCTCTCTGGTCTCGCTCTTTTCTCCACCTCTAGTCTCTCTCTTGTCTGGTCTCTACACTCTCTTTGGGCTCACTCTTTCTTGTCTTTCTCTCTGATGTCTCATGGTTCTCTCGTCTTCACTTTTCTGTCTAAAAGCAAGATTTAAAGATGTGACAGAGACACACAAACAAGAAAACTGTTTTGGATCCAGGAACTAGTGACATGGATTTTATTACAGAGTTCCATTTTTGTGGTGTTGAAAGTTACCCACCCCAGCTTCAAAAACATCTTTGAGGTCTGATAAAAGGTCTGAATAAATGCGCAGCGAAAGGAAGGAGGTATTTTTGAGACATGAAGCTCTGATTACATCTGGATCCGTCTCTGTGTCTTCAGTCTGGAGCCGTCTGCACTTATGACAGCGCTTACATTTACCGGAGCGATCCATGGCTCTATTTTTACCATCACTGGTTTGTGATGACGGGAACAAAAGAGCAAGTCACTGTTTTAGAGCCGCTTCACAAAAAATCAACTTCACTTAAAGAAACATTAACTTTCAATCCACAGCATTAAAATTCTGTAATAAAATCCATGTCTCTGGTTCCTGGAGCCAAAACAGCTTTCTTCAAGTATGTAATTCTAGTCTCTCTCTGGTCTCTTGCTTTATGGTCTCTCTCCGGTCTCTCTCTGGTCTCTCTCTCTGGTCTCTCTTTGGTCTCTCTCTCTGGTCTCTCTTCGGTCTCTCTCTGGTCTCTCTAGACTTTCTTTGGTTTCTCTCTGGTCTCTCTCTGGTCTTTCTCTGGTCTCTCTCTGGTCTCTCTCTGGTCTCTCTCTGATCTCTTTCTCTGGTCTCTCTCTGGTCTCTCTCTGATCTCTCTCTCTAGACTTTCTTTGGTCTCTCTCTGGTCTCTCTCTGATCTCTCTCTCTGGTCTCTCTCTGATCTCTCTCTCTGGTCTCTCTCTGGTCTCTCTCTGATCTCTCTCTGATCTGGTCTCTCTCTGGTCTCTCTCTGATCTCTTTCTCTGGTCTCTCTCTGGTCTCTCTCTGATCTCTCTCTCTGGTCTCTCTCTGGTCTCTCTCTGATCTCTTTCTCTGGTCTCTCTCTGGTCTCTCTCTGATCTCTCTCTCTCTGGTCCTTCTGGCCTCTGTCATATCTTTGGATCAGCTTTTTTTTTGACAGAAAAGTAAAAAAGAGAACCACCCTCGCTCAGCCAATCAGCTCACAGCCCAAAGGGTCAAAGAGAAGCCTCATTCCCACTGACCAAAAACTGCCTCTTACTCACATATTGAGAGACACAGAATGGTGTGTTAACACTTCGAACAAATACAGTAGGTGTAATTCATACAGCAATAAAAAAACTCCACACAAGTCACACATGGGACAATACTTTGCATAAGGACAGCGTAACGAGCCGTGGAGCTGTCGTTGGGTGAGTGAAGCTCTTCCTGTCAGAGTTTGGGCTGCTCTACACTTTATGAAGTTGTCCTTGTGAAAAATATGTTGGATAGTGTCCATATGGCTCCATGTGGATGAGAAACTTGTCGTAGTCCATTATAATGTGATTGCCTCCATGGTCTGTCTCTGGTATCTCTTTGCTCTCTCTCTGGTCTCTCTGGTCTCTCTTTGGTCTCACTCTGGTCTCTCTCTAGTTTCTCTCTGGTCTCTCTTTGCTCTCTCTCTGGTCTCTCTCTGGTCTCTCTCTAGTTTCTCTCTGGTCTTTCTCTGGTCTCTCTCTGGTCTCTCTGGTCTCTCTCTGGTCTCTCTCTGGTCTCTCCCTGGTCTCTCTCTGGTCTCTCTCTAGTCTCTCTCTGTCTCTCTCTGGTCTCTCTGGTCTCTCTCTGGTCTCTCTCTGGTCTCTCTCTAGTCTCTCTCTTGTCTCTCTCTGGTCTCTCTCTGGTCTCTCTCTTGTCTCTCTCTAGTCTCTCTCTGTCTCTCTCTGGTCTCTCTGGTCTCTCTGGTCTCTCTCTAGTCTCTCTCTTGTCTCTCTCTGGTCTCTCTTGCATTATGTAACATGGCTTTAAAACCGCTTGCTTCTATCACTAGTTTTCACATCATGTCAGATCAGTTTTTTAACATAGAAAAGCTGAAATAGTGATTAAAAACATAGGATGAAGAGGGCAGGGTGTGGTCTGGTTTGTTCACAACAGTATCCTCTTTCTGTTGTTAAACTGGGAAGGCTGCCTGGATGTTGCTTGAGGAGTTGGCCACAGCTGTGTGTGACTTTGTAATGTGATTTAAAGTGGTTGTATTGTTTTTGCCAGTGTGTTTCTGCAGTCGTGCCATGTCTCCGTCTCTCGGGAGGGTGACTCATGCGCAGCAGATATTAAAAGACACATCCAGATCGGCTCCTGTCTGAACACAAAGCCTCTCCTCCTCAACACTTTTCATCTTTTCTGTTATAATATCATTACATAGTTCATCTCTCAGTCCTGGTTTAGACCCAGGGTTCAGCTCCAAGACACTTTCTATACAGCGACTTGGCTTCACACAGACGTCTCCCTACATTTTTCTTATATCATTTCTTTAATAATGTATTTCCATTATTGATTAAAGTAGACTGAAAACGCTGGTGCCTAAAGTGTTTACATACATACATAACACTTTTGTGCTGTACACCTAAGTTTTTTACTTGTGTCGAAATGCTCTGTCCAACTGGCTTTTTGCCACAAGGAAGACAGAAACATGTCCAAATAAGAGTGTCAATACACACTGTAAAAAAATTGTAGAAAAACGGTTAATAGCTGGCAAATATGGTTCCAGGAATTTACCGTTTTCTCAACATGGCATTACCGTTGCTAATTTTAACGGTTAAAGACTGTTTCACTGAATCACATTATACCTTTGTGATTTCAGGATTTAACTGTATGTTCCTGTTCATTCACATACAACAATAACAGCTTTATCATGTTCATTTTGTATTATTACACCATATGACTGTTTCTGTTTCTAATTAGTTTCATTGAACAAAAAACTACACAGTTTAATTTGTTTTACTTTCATGAACACATCTTTTCAATTATTTTTTAACGTCTTTAGTTTATATAAGAAAGTAGTAGAAATCTTTACTTCTATAACATGCTTAATGCAAAAGAATCATTCTAACTAAAGCAGGAGTTTACTTGTGTAAGAGGTACCTTTTACACTCATGGTTGCTCAGTAGCAAAAATGTTCCAGCATTCCAAAAATACAACAAGTTTATGTTAAATTACGGTAATAATAACGTTTTTTGTAATCACATTATAATTGTGGTAATAAAACGCCACTGGATGTTTTTTTTAACCAATTTCTACTTAAATTTACACGTTTGAATTGTTTTTCAAAATAGCATTTGTTTAATGTTGAAATTTCATTGTAATTTTACAGAAATTTGTTACAGTGCACACTTCTCACTTTCAAACAGGTCGTCTAAAGTCACAGCTTGTGAGTACTCAGGACCAGCGAAATGAGAGAGAGAACAGAGAGACCATGAAGAGTCGAGAGAGAGAGACCCGTAGATCTATAATAATTTCTGGATAGGGTATTACTAGCTTAGAGCCGAAGGATCCATGTGCTCGGGGGATTCTCAAGGTACTGCAGACTAAACAAAACTAAATTCCCGTGGGCTACACAGACATTTTCTCCATAGAACTCAATATAAATGAAAACAGCTCGACCTCAGCTGACAGAGAACTCTGTGGGAATGTTAGTGTCCCTTGTCGTCCTGAGCTTTTTTCCCTCTTAAAGTGATAGTCTGGAACTCTAAATGAATTACACATTTTAAGAGTTGTATTAAATTGACCTCCTGGCCTTAAATATTGATATGAAATAAGTCTTTTAAATAATTGTATGAATTCTAATATTACGGGTAAGTCCCGCCTTCCCTTCTCTTAGCTTTAGCTCAAAATCCACAATGCCGTCCACGTTAACCAATCAAGTGATGCCAAGGGCACTGATGCTCGTAGCTGCTCATGCTCAGTTGTTTGTTTTTACGGAGCCTCCGAATCAAGCCTCTATTAGGCTCTGAAACTACATGAAAACTGAACAAAGAATTCTGAACATCCGTGCTGAGTTACCCATTTATATACTGAACCTATATCCATAATCATTTATATACTGAACCTATATCCATAATCATTTATATACTGAACTTATATCCATAATCATTTATATACTGAACCTATATCCATAATCAGATCCTCTGCAGACGTGTCCTATGATGTTCAATCAACGTTAATATCTACTTCCGGGTTTACCCCCATCGCTTTTTTCGTGCATTAAAACATTATTTTTGTCATGAAAACGTTAACAAATAATTCTGAAAACCTCTGTGCATGTGTATTAATAATGTATAAGTATAATGTGTTCTCAGATTAACATTTAAATGTGTTACAGAAACGGAGGCGTAGACCAATCAGAAAGGAAGGGGGAGGAGCTTGCGTCGTTTTAAAAAAATCCTGTACCTCTCTCTCTTTTTCTGACAAACTCCAGACAATCTCTTTAAATCTTTCTGTTTTCTATGAATCCACACTTTAGTGCCACACAATTTGCTTGTTTGCCTCCAGCTCTAGCTCACGGCGCAAAGCATCTTGGGATCTCGTTCCACTGCACAGAACCGGGAGGACCAGAGGAAAGCCCAAATATGGGAAAGTTCCATTCATCATTTGGTGCCCATGGTTTGAGCTCCAGCTTTCTTATTATCGCATCGGCTTCTTCCGCATTCAGAAGGAGACATCAACCCGCTATCAGTCCACTCCTAATATACAGTCTGTGGTCATTGTAGATTACATTTGAAAACAGAGCAAACAACCCCAGGTCTGTTTTTTGGGGTTGGGGTGGGACATGTTTTCTACTCATCAGATTTAAACTGACTAATGTCTTCTACAGATTGACACAAAAATCAAAGCAGGTCAGTAATATCGTGAATCATAAGTTTGAAAATAATCTGTGTTTGTGAGAGTTGTTCTGTGAAAGCCGGAAATATGATAATCCTGTAAATCTGACTGAGACCAGCGCAGAAAGCAGGATTTACAGCATCTGATAATCTGCAGCGGGACACGACTGACAGAAGAGCAAAGGCGTCCGGACCCTGATGAGACCCTGATGGGACGCTGATGAGGCCCTATTGAGACCATGATGAGGCTCGAGTCCCGCTACAGGCTATTTATACAATCATGCCCCAATTTAAAACTGTTTGACCCAGAAACCAGCAGAGCCACCGGGACCAGAGGGAGTCCGCTCTGGGTACCGCAGAATTCAGTCTGAAGCGGCTGCATAACAAATCTCCACAAACTCAAAATCCGAGGACGTGGTTCTGAACCAGAGAAAGACCACGTTTTGGACCAAAGAGAAAGACCAGAGAGAGATAGAGAGAGACCAGACAGAGACCAGAGGGAGACTAGAGATAAATGGAGTGACCAGAGAGAAACCAGAGAGAGAGACTAGAGAAAAGCCAGAGAGAGAAACCATAGAGAGACCAGAAAGAGACCAGATCGAGAATGCAGGCCATCAAGCAGAGTGGAGATGGTTTACATCTGTGTCACTTTATTGTGTTCGGTACCTCTCATGTGTCAAAGGAGCAGCCTGTGAGTCCAAAACAAATTTTCTTTGGGACAAAGGAAAATCTTGAATGTTCGGGACCAGAGAGAGACCACCAAAGCCCTCACAACTGACCAATCAGGAGGCTTTTACTCCTGAATTTGGCTTCAGCTAGCAAGTAACGAGAGCAAAAGGAGACCAGCGCTGCTCCCTATTGGCTCTTTGGTTGCTAGGCCGTTGCTACCCACAAATTTTGCCCCAAATTCCCTACCCATGGAGGTGTCTGTGATAGCTCTAAAACAGTCCACTCTCTACAGTCAATGGTTTAGTGTTGGCTCTTTGTCCTGGTCTGGTCCTGGTACTGGCCTTGCTTGAGTCCGACAGCCTCCTGGAGCAGAGCTGCAGCTGCGTCATCCACACCTCCTGCTCTTGCGCGTCCTGAGCTGAAACACAAACAGCCTCTTAACACATTTTAGTCTTGCGCTAAAAATCTGTGATGAGAAGAGACGAATCCGAACAGAAGTGAAATAATCGAGATTGAACCAAAAGAGAAAAATCCCACATTTCCTCTGGTATAGAGCAGTGCTTCCTAAAGTGGGGGTCATATGACACTACCTGGGGGTCGAGAGATTATTTACAGATTAAGAAAGATTAAGAAATCCTTTATTCGTCCCACAGTGGGGAAATGTCAGCGTTGCATCACCAGTTACAGAACAGAAGGAATTAGGAGAACACAACACAACAAGATAAGTGAAAATAACGTTATGCTAAAAAAAAAATCTCTAACTTTAGCATACTAAAGAACCAAGTGTAAAATTGTGTATATTCCATGGATCTATTATAATATCTGAACAGGGTATTACTAGCTTGGAGCTGAAAGATCCATGTGCTCGGGGGATTCTCACGGTACTGGAGACTAAACCAGACTAAATTAACGTGGGCTACCCAGAAATTTTACCCACAGAACTCAATATAAAATACAACAGCTCGACCTCAGCTGACAGAGAACCTACAGCTTTCATCAAGGAGAATTTTGTGGGGATTTTAGTGTTCCTTGTCGTCCTGAACTTTTTTCTTGTAAAATCCTTCGGTTTTCTTTCAATCCAAACTTTAATGCTACCAGCTCGGCTCTAGCTCCACTTTAGCTCCTCTCTGATCAGCAGCTCTGATTGGTCAGAACGCGGCCGAGCCCCTCTGTCCTTTGCATGAGAGCCACACAACCATTTTTCACGCAACGCATCATGGGAGATTGTCCACTGCGCAGAACCGGGAGGACCCGACGATGCCCAAATATTGCCGAGTTCCGCTAATTTTTCAGCCCTCATGTATGTCCCAGGCACTACTGAGCACAAGCCATTGATTTGAATAGGGCGCCATCTTGGATCGCCGGGGCTTGGTATATTCTAGTGGAAGAAATATATAGATATACATCTGAACATGTGGGTATAAGGGTCTGGGACAAAGTGAGTAAGTAAAGTAGCACTGGACACATGTGGTTCTATATTGCACATTCTGACATAATTTAAAATTATTGCACATGTGGGGTCAGGTCGGCAGTGTGCATTCAAATACATACAATTTCGGCTGAAATAAGATATTAAGTTTATAACTGAGCAAAATGTATCTTGATTTGAGCCCATTTTGGCTGTTAAAGAAAATTCAAACAATGCGGAGGTCTGGGATTGCGTGACTGAAGACATGTTTTATTGTTGTTAAAAATGTCATGACCAAAGATTTTACAGCTTGCATGTGATTTTATACCAGACGACAAAATACGGCGGCAATAGTTATATGCTAGTTTGACCTTCAGATAATGACAAGCTTAGGTTTAACCAAAATTGCTTCAAAAGCCAATGGAACAAGTGTAACATTTGAAAATAAAATCAATCACTCACTGAGATTGAGACAAAAACGCTTCTGCTCTTTGACAAAGATATAATTGATGAGGTGAGAGATTTTTGGTCGGTGGGTCTTTACCTCTGAGCTTGTAGGTGTCACCGCTGCTGGACTGTACGGTGAACATGAAGGGGTGGTCTGGACTGGAGCAGACCCGGGCCCCCACCACAGACAGGGCCCCCCGAGGAGCCTGCTGGCCTCTGGAGGCAGCACTGAGGTAGTACCACAGCTGCCCCGTGTCCGGCTCCAGCACAAAGAACCTGAAACCAGAGGGAGTTTAAATGGGGGGGACTGGGTCTGGTTTTAGTTCAGTCTGTGTCCAGTCTGGGTCCAGTCTGGGTCCGGTGTGGGGCTTTGGTAGAGACTTCACCCTGTTTAGAAGGAGCCAGATTCAAACATTGAAATACTTGTACATGCATTTTTTTTACAACCTCACACATACATCTGTGTTAAAGACCTCACATTACACCTGTGTTAAAGACCTCACATTGCACCTGTGTTAAAGACCTTACATTACACCTGTGTTAAAGACCTCACATTGCACCTGTGTTAAAGACCTTACATTACACCTGTGTTACCGACCTTACATTACACCTGTGTTACAGACCTCACATTACACCTGTGTTAAGACCACACATTACACCTGTGTTAAAGACCTTATAATACACCTGTGTTAAAGACTTTACATTACACCTGTGTTACAGACCTCACATTACACCTGTGTTAAAGACCTTATAATACACCTGTGTTAAAGACTTTACATTACACCTGTGTTACAGACCTCACATTACATTTGTGTTAAGACCACACATTACACCTGTGTTAAAGACCTTACATTACACCTGTGTTAAAGACCTCACATTACACCTGTGTTAAAGACCACACATTACACCTGTGTTACAGACCTCACATTACACCTGTGTTAAAGACCTCACATTACACCTGTGTTAAAGACCTCACATTACACCTGTGTTACAGACCTCACATTACACCTGTGTTAAAGACCACACATTACACCTGTGTTACAGACCTCACATTACACCTGTGTCAAAGACCTCACATTACACCAGTGTAAAAGACCTCACATTACACCTGTGTTACAGACCTCACATTACACCTGTGTTACAGACCTTACATTACACCTGTGTTAAAGACCTCACATTACACCTATGTCAAAGAACTCACATTATAACAGACTATTGTAAAATTCTCATCCATGTGGAGAAACATAGACACTTTCCAATATATTTTTCACAAGGACAACTTTATAAAGGAAAGAGCAGCACGTGCAACAGCCCAAACTCTGACGGTCAGAGCTTCACTCACCGTCACAGCTCCACTGCCCGTTACGCTGTCATTACAGAAAGTTCCGTCCCTTGTGTGTGTATTTTTAGGACCATCTTCACCTGAGCCACATGTGAGCAGCGGGTTAGAGAACACTTTGCTTTGAGAGCTTGGTGCACGCTGCAAATGAGGCTACAGAAGATCTTGTAATGTGAGATCATTTGCTGGTGCTAGTCAGAACTTTAGCTGTCGACGCTGGATTGATGGGAATCTACAGACTACAAAGTAAACCACACATTTTGTAGATGTGCTTTTTTTGTGAAAGAATGCATTAATTTGTGGAAGATTAATTTCTTAAAATGAAGAGATCCATTTTCATCCCACAGTGGTGAAATTTCAGGGTTCCTCACCAGTTACGGAACAGTAGGAATGAGGAGCACACAGCACAAGATAAATTAATAATAACTCTATAATACTATAATAATAAAAAAATCTTTAACTTTAGAATAGTAAAGAAGAAAGTATAACATCTCTCGTGCTAAGTCCGGCACATTTACACTGACTCTTAAGGCATAAATGTTGATGAATGTACATTGTCCCAACTCAATAAATGAAATGAAATGAAAGTATACAAGAGACTGCAGATGGAAATTAGCTATCGATTTCAAATCTGGTGCAGAGCATATGAGCTTACTGTAATGTCTTTGTACACTGTCCCTTCAGTAAAGATTACATTCAAATCTCTAACTTTAGCCTAATGAATAAGCAAGTATGAAGTAAGTGACAGGACACATGATTCTATAGTGCAATTTCTATACCTCTATTTTGCTGGTTCTATGTTTCCCAATTCAAAAGTGTCTCTTTGTCGGGCTTGAGTTCATAAACACAGTCTGAAACATTATGACAGCAGCGCCACGTCTGTCACCGTGAATCTGGAACTCATTAATCAACTGTCACAGGGAGCTCTCAATCAAATCAAAGCCAAATCACTTCTGAAAGTTGGGTTTGTTTAAAGCTTGGGGACCTAACTTTCAAACAACAATAGAACAATATTTCACATAGACCACAACATCCTGTCTTCATGGGCGACAGTGGCTCATGGGTTCGGGCCCACCACGACCCATTTCACCTGCTCCCATCTTCCTGTGGACCCACCACCAGCAGGAGGATCAGCGAGGGACTGGTGCTGTGAGACTTGAGTGGCAGCTCTGATTGCCACCCCCCCCCCGACCCAGAAATGGACTAATAAAGGGGAAGACAATGACAATACATCCTATCTTCATCTTATCAGAAAAAATGACATATTTTGTGTGAAATAAAGCCTTGTGAGTCACTATTTGACTCTTTGGGCTGAGAGCTGATTGGCTGAGTGATGGTGGTCCTCACTTTTACGCTTTTCTGTCTGAAACAGCTGATCTAAAGTGGAACAAGTGACGTGGATTTCATTGGAGTTCTATTGTTGGGATTTGAAAGTTACGTACCCCAGCTTTAATATAGAGTCACCTCCAGCCTCCAAGATCCTCTCTCCGGCCAAGTCCTGAAGTGAGCAGTGATTATTACAGCGGCGCAAGCTTATTGATCTGAGCTGAGTGTCTGTGTGTGGGTGCTCATGTGCGTGTGTGACTGTGTGTATGTGTGTGTGTGCATGTGTGTGTGTGTGTGTGTGCCTGTGTGTGTGTGTGTGTATGTGTGCGTGTGCTCATGTGCGTGTGTGACTGTGTGTGTGCATATGTGTGTGTGTATGTGTGTGTGTGTGGGTGTGTTTTAATGTGTAGGTGTGTGTGTGTGCATGTGTATGTGTATGTGTATTTGTATATGTGTGTGTTTGAGGACAGTGCAGGGTTTTCCTCTGATGAGTCAGAGCTGGTTTGGGACTCCCGCCCCCTCACACAGAGAGAGGAAGCAGATACAGAGATAGAGAGAGATCGCTGTAGATTTTTATGCAATATATAAACTTTTGTAACGCAGCTGAAGCAGAGGCTCAGACTAAATAGGATTTTAAGGCTTCACTTTCAGCGCTTTTCTTGACACTCAAAAACGCCTCACATGTATTATTCATTCACCCCAAACACAGTGGTGATAAATTACTATTGAAGCTACAGCTTCCTTGTGGCACACAGACAGAAGTGAGGCAACCAGTATTTTCCATTGGCCCCTCCCACCCCCAACCATTCGTGCACACACCAGACTCAATCTAATGTGGGTGAAGTGTCTTGCCAATGGACACAATGACAGTTTGGCACTTTACTGCCACAGCCGCCACTGTGGCATCTGGTGTTCCCAGAGGTCTCCCATCACAGTGCTAACCAGACCTTATGTGCTGCTCTTTCATTTATAAAGTTGTCTTTGTGAAAAATATGTTGCTCCATGTGAATGAAAAACTTGCCATACCTTTTAAAAATGAGTGTTCCTCTGGTCTCTCCCTCTCTCTCTGGTCTCTCTCTCCGGTCTCTCTCTGGTCTCTCTCTCTCCTGTCTCGGTCTGGTCTCTGTCTGGTCTCTCTTTCTCCGGTCCCTCTCTGGTCTCTCTCTGGTCTCTCTCTGGTCTCTCTCTCTGGTCTCTCTCCAGTAGTAGTAGTAGTAGTAGTAAGTAATCTTTATTTATATACCGCCTTTTCACTGCACATCGGAGTCTCAAAGCGGTTTACAATTGTTATTTTTTATTTTTTTTTTGGGAGCAGGGGTCGCCAGTACAGGAGGCACATGCCAGAACTATTGTACATATTTTTAGTGGTAGGGGAAACCGGAGCACCTGGAGGAAACCTACGCAGACACGGGGAGAACATGCAAACTCCACTCAGAAAGGCCCTGGTCCAACCGGGATTCGAACCCAGGACCTTCTTGCTGAGAGGCGAGAGTGCTATCCACTCAGCCACCGTGCCGCCAGTCTCTCTCCGGTCTCTCTCTGGTCTCTCTCTCTGGTCTCTCTCTGGTCTCTCTCTCTGGTCTCTCTCTGTTGTCTCTCTGGTCTCTCTCCGGTCTCTCTCTGGTCTCTCTCTCTGGTCTCTCTCTCTGGGCTCTCTCTGGTTTCTCTCTGGTCTCTCTCTTTGGTCTTTCTGATCTCTCTCACAGGCCTCTCTCCAGTCCCTCTCTGGTCCTGGGTTTGGAAGACTAATATTGAAGGATTCATTTGTTTGTTTTATTATTTTCTGAAAAACCGACACAGATTTAAACAACACACCCTCCTTTCCCATTGTTGTCCTGGATCACGCCGTTTCAACACAGCTCAAAGCTCACAGTCTGCAGTATAAAAGTATGAAGCACCTTTGACTTTGGTCCATGTCTCAGATCGCCATCGAGACACCGGGCGAATCTCACTTTTGTAATCTCTATTTAAATTTCCCCTTTCAGTTAATCATTGTCGTTCTACAGTTCTACATGCTGTCAGTGCCAATCAATCTGCAGGCGAGAAAGTATTTTTTGCACAACTGTTGCTCAATTAACCTATTTTTGATACGTTCTTAGATAATGAACTGTAAGAATTGTTCACCTTGCAAAGAGAATACAGCATAAATACTGGTTCAAACAAATAAGAAAAAACATGAGGTGAGGGATAGGGTTAAAGTCAGGGTCAAAATTAATTTGGTTAAAAATGTTGCTTCAACTTTGGGAAAGATATTATGATGACTAACCACAGCTGCCCTGGGACAGACTGATGGAAGTGAGGCTGCCCTTCTCAAATCTGAGACAAAGGGATCTCAAAATGCAACAAAAAAACAACTAAAAACTCCAACAAAACATGTAAGTCCTGCTTCAGTACTGTTTTCTTCCTGCTAGTCCTGCTTTAGTCCTGTCTTAGACCGGTTTTAGTCCTGCTTTAATTATGTTATAGTCTCGCCTTTAGTCTTGTTTTAGTCTCTCCATCAGTCCTGCCTTAGTCCTCCTTTAGCCTTGTTTTAGACCTGCTTTAGTCTCTGCTTCAGTCCTGCTTTAGTCTCTGCTTTAGTCTCTTTTTTAGCCCTGCTTTAGTCTCAGCTTCAGTCCTGGCTCAGCCCTCTCTCTTCACGCACTCTCCTCCACACACACACACACACCGCTGTCCCATGCAGACTTCACTCACCGCTTCTTCCACCCCCGCAGTGGGTTGGTGTACTTGGACAGAGGCCCCTCCAGGGGCTGGTCCCGGGCGGCTCTGGGCATCCTCCCCGCGGGTCCTGCTCTGGCGCTGGGACAGGACATGGCTCTGCTCGCTGCACACGGAGGATCTGTGTGTGGAGCAGAGCGGGGCTTTTCCCTTATACTGCGGCTCTCCCCCCTCCCTCCCTCCCTCTTCATCCACTACTCACCCCCCCTCCGAGCGCGCTCTCTCCGTCACTGACGTTCGTGCGTGGACATTTATTTATCTTTATTTTTTTTTGGTTGTTTTGGAAATCCCGCTCCGGTCACTCCCAGAGGCAGCGGAAATATATAAATAAATGACCGTGTGCAATGTCAATACTGCAGCAGCAGCAGCAGCAGGACACATTATCCTGGTTTTAGAAGCAAGACTGAACTGGGACTAAAGCAGGACTCTAGGACTAAAGCAGGACTAAAGCAGGACTAAAGCAGACCTAAAGAAGGTCTAAAGCAAGTCTAAAGCAGAACTGAAACAGGACTGATGAGCCAGGACTAAAGCAGGACTAAAGTTGGACTGGACCAGGTCTGAACCAGATCTGAACTTATATTGAACTTGATTTGAACTTGGCCTGAACCAGGATTCAACCAGGTCTGAACCAGGATTCAACCAGGTCTGAGCTACATCTGAACCAGGACTGAACCAGATCAGGTTTGGTTCAGTCCAACTAAAACCTGCTGATTCAGGGTGTTTTCAGCATGTCAGCATATTATGTAAAAACAACAGCAAGATCTCGACCAGGTCTGAACCAGGTCTGGACCATGGTCTGAACCAGGTCTGAACATGGTCTGAGCCAGTGGTCTGAACATGGTCTGAACCCGGTCTGGACCACCAGGTCTGAACCAGCTCTGCATGGACTAAACCAGGTCTGAACATGGTCTGAACATGGTCTGAACATGGTCTGAACATGGTCTGAGCCAAGTCTGAACATGGTCTGAACATGGTCTGAGCCAGGTCTGAACAGGGTCTGAACATGGTCTGAGCCAGGTCTGAACATGGTCTGAACCAAGTCTGAACAGGGTCTGAACATGGTCTGAACCAAGTCTGAACATGGTCTGAGCCAGGTCTGAAACAGCTCTGCACGGATTAAACCAGGACTGGACCAGGACTGAACAATGGGTCCGAACAGATTTTTGTTGCTGCATGATTTTCCTGTAACCTGCATATCTTTATTGTGGATTCCATTATTACCTCCACATGACTGTTTATTGGATCATTCTTTCTGTTCTGTCCTCTCGTGCAGCAGGACTCGCAGATGTCGCGCTTTTCACTCTCCAGTCCGAGCAGGTCATCTGTCCCTTACATAACCATAAACCGCGGGAATACGTCACCGCGGCGCACCGGGCTGGGCTCCTCTCTCCATTCATAAAGTTGTGTTTTATTTACGACACGTGCGCGCGCGGGGGAGACACGTACACGCGCGCCGCAGAGGTAATCAGGTTGAATATGCAAATGAGCCGCAGGAGGTGGGGGGTTGTGGGATGGGTTGGGGAATAACAGAAGAATTATTATGACATCATTTATTCACATCTCACTGAACTCGTTGCGTAACGTCATCTGCGCGTGAGTGAAGTGACGGGCCAAATGGGGACGCGATCAAACAGGGACTAAATATGGACCGTGGTTTTTGAATATTTATTATATCTGCCCCACATAAAGGCCACACTCTGAGGGGAGAGGAGAGGGGAGAGGGGAGTGAGGAGAGGGGAGGTGAGAGGAGAGGGGAAAGGGAAGGGGTGGGGGAGAGAGGAGAGAAGAGAGATGAGAGGGGAGTGAGGAGAGGAGAGATGAGATGAGAGGGGAGAGAGATGAGAGGAGGGAGAGAACTAGGAGAGGAGAGGGGAGAAGAGAAATGAGAGAGGAGAGAGGGGGAGAAAGGAGATGAGAGGAGAGAGAGGGGAGAGGAGAGAGAGATGAGAGAGAAGAGAGGACAGGTGAGTTAGGGAAGAGGAGACAGTGAAGAGAGAGAGGGCTGAAACAAGTAATCGATTAATCGACGACTAATCGATTATTGAAATAGTCGACAACTATTTTAGTAATCGATTAATTGTTTTCTGGTTCACACGGACTCAAACAGAGCAAAAATGACATGAAAATGTAGTATTTTTGATTAAAACCGACTTTGTGTTTATAATTTCATGAATATCTGTCTGTCTCATCCAATCAGAGCAGAATTAGCACAAAGAGCCTGTTACAAACATTTACTTTAAGTTTACGCCATCAATACGAGAAGGGAGAGGAGAGAGAGAGGGGGGAGAGAGTGGAGAAGAGAGATGAGAGGAGAGAGAGAGTAGAGAGAAGGGGGAGAGAGGACGGGAGAGAGAACAGGTGAGTTAGGGAAGAGGAGATAGAGAAGAGCATGACAAAATGTTTGGTCATGAGCAAAGCTGAGGATGGTACGTAGACTGGGCGGTAAATCGAGAGCTCTGACTACAGACACTGCTCCCTCTTCACTGCATCAGGCCGATACAACTGATCCACTGGGTTCTTTGGTTGAACCCAGTGGACCATGACATTTTATCACAATATTTTCAGCTCGGACTACATTTCCCATCAGCCATTTGTGCTGTCGCGGCTTCATGTCGTCATCATCACGCGCGCGTCTCCTCTCGCTCCAGTGGATCCAGAGAGTAGACAGGGCTCAATCTGCCGCTCTCCTCAACCGGGATTCAGCTCCTCCAAGGCGGACACGCGCACAGCCATGACCGCTCCACTCAAAGTCTGCATCGTGGGCTCCGGGAACTGGTCAGAAAACTAAATAAATAAATATAAAGACGTGTTTACAAGCGAAAATATTCTCAAACACTAACTGCATGTGCGACAGATAAGCAGCGGGGTGGATTAAAATTGATATCCTATTAATTAATAACAATTATTTACTTAATGTCTCGTTAACTTACCTTGATGGCTACAAGCTTAAAGGCTTAAAGCTGGGGTACGTAGCTATCAGACCACAACATTAGAACAACAATAGAACAACATTAGAACAACATTAGAACAACATTAGAATAAAATCCATGTTACTGGCTCCAAAAAGTTGCTTCTACCATTATTTTACACCAGGCATCTATGTTTGTCCTCTGTCACAGCTTTAGATCAGCTTATTCAGACAGAAAAGTTAAGACCAGTGAGGCAGACCAGTGAGGCAGACCAGTGAGGCAGACCAGTGAGGCAGACCAGTGAGGCAGACCGGTGAGGGAGACCAGTGAGGCAGACCAGTGAGGCAGACCAGTGAGGCAGACCAGTGAGGCAGACCAGTGAGAGAGACCAGTGAGGGAGACCGGTGAGGCAGACCAGTGAGGCAGACCAGTGAGGCAGACCAGTGAGGCAGACCAGTGAGGCAGACCAGTGAGGCAGACCAGTGAGGCAGACCAGTGAGGCAGACCAGTGAGGGAGACCGGTGAGACAGACCAGTGAGGCAGACCAGTGAGGCAGACCAGTGAGGCAGACCAGTGAGGCAGACCAGTGAGGCAGACCAGTGAGACAGACCAGTGAGGCAGACCAGTGAGGCAGACCAGTGAGACAGACCAGTGAGGCAGACCAGTGAGGCAGACCAGTGAGGCAGACCAGTGAGGGAGACCGGTGAGACAGACCAGTGAGGCAGACCAGTGAGGCAGACCAGTGAGGCAGACCAGTGAGGGAGACCAGTGAGGCAGACCAGTGAGGCAGACCAGTGAGGCAGACCGGTGAGGGAGACCGGTGAGGGAGACCGGTGAGACAGACCAGTGAGGCAGACCAGTGAGGCAGACCAGTGAGGGAGACCGGTGAGGCAGACCAGTGAGGCAGACCAGTGAGGGAGACCAGTGAGGCAGACCAGTGAGGCAGACCAGTGAGGCAGACCAGTGAGGCAGACCAGTGAGGCAGACCAGTGAGGCAGACCAGTGAGGCAGACCAGTGAGGCAGACCAGTGAGGCAGACCAGTGAGGCAGACCGGTGAGGGAGACCGGTGAGACAGACCAGTGAGGCAGACCAGTGAGGCAGACCAGTGAGGCAGACCAGTGAGGCAGACCAGTGAGGGAGACCAGTGAGGCAGACCAGTGAGGCAGACCAGTGAGGCAGACCAGTGAGGCAGACCAGTGAGGCAGACCAGTGAGGGAGACCAGTGAGGCAGACCAGTGAGGCAGACCAGTGAGGCAGACCGGTGAGGGAGACCTGTGAGGGAGACCGGTGAGACAGACCAGTGAGGCAGACCAGTGAGGCAGACCAGTGAGGGAGACCTGTGAGGCAGACCAGTGAGGCAGACCAGTGAGGCAGACCAGTGAGGCAGACCAGTGAGGCAGACCAGTGAGGGAGACCAGTGAGGCAGACCAGTGAGGCAGACCAGTGAGGGAGACCAGTGAGGCAGACCAGTGAGGCAGACCAGTGAGACAGACCAGTGAGGCAGACCAGTGAGGCAGACCAGTGAGGCAGACCAGTGAGGCAGACCAGTGAGGCAGACCAGTGAGGCAGACCAGTGAGGCAGACCAGTGAGGCAGACCAGTGAGGCAGACCAGTGAGGGAGACCAGTGAGGCAGACCAGTGAGGCAGACCAGTGAGGGAGACCAGTGAGGCAGACCAGTGAGGCAGACCAGTGAGGCAGACCAGTGAGGCAGACCAGTGAGGGAGACCGGTGAGGCAGACCAGTGAGGCAGACCAGTGAGGCAGACCAGTGAGGCAGACCAGTGAGGCAGACCAGTGAGGCAGACCAGTGAGGCAGACCAGTGAGGCAGACCAGTGAGGCAGACCGGTGAGGCAGACCTGAGGGACCGGTGAGGGAGACCGGTGAGGGAGACCGGTGAGGACAGACCAGTGAGCAGACCAGTGAGCAGACCAGTGAGGGAGACCAGTGAGGCAGACCAGTGAGGCAGACCAGTGAGGCAGACCAGTGAGGCAGACCAGTGAGGCAGACCAGTGAGGCAGACCAGTGCAGATGAGCAGACCAGTGAGGCAGACCAGTGAGGGAGACCAGTGAGGCAGACCAGTGAGGGCAGACCAGTGAGGCAGACCAGTGAGGCAGACCAGTGAGGCAGACCAGTGAGGCAGACCAGTGAGGCAGACCAGTGAGGCAGACCAGTGAGGCAGACCAGTGAGGCAGACCAGTGAGGCAGACCAGTGAGGCAGACCAGTGAGAGAGACCAGTGAGGGAGACCGGTGAGGGAGACCGGTGACCGGTGAGACAGACCAGTGAGACAGACCAGTGAGGCAGACCAGTGAGGCAGACCAGTGAGGCAGACCAGTGAGACAGACCAGTGAGGCAGACCAGTGAGGCAGACCAGTGAGGCAGACCAGTGAGGCAGACCAGTGAGGCAGACCAGTGAGGCAGACCAGTGAGGCAGACCAGTGAGGCAGACCAGTGAGGCAGACCAGTGAGGCAGACCAGTGAGGCAGACCGGTGAGGGAGAGATAGCAATCTCGCATCTCAGCAAGAAGGTCCTGGGTTCGAATGCCGGTCAGAAAGAGATCTGAGTAGAGTTTGTATTTGACCTACGTGTCTGTGTAGGTTTCTTCCGGGTGCTCCGGTTTCCCCTACCACTAAAAACATGTATTATAGGCCTGGTATGTGCCTACTGTTGACGACCTGCTCCCATCTCTGTGGAGAGAGACAAATGCCCATAATTGTAAAGCACTTTGTGCCTCTGGTCTGTGAAAGGTGCGATAAATACATAAAGATTACTTACTTACAGAGAGCGGGAGACTCGAGACGTTTTTAGTGGAAGGGTTAGAAAACGTTTCTCTCCAGAAAGGCTGAGTATGAGTTTATGTACTGCAGTTTTTGCTTCACTTTTGTTCAGTCACGTTTCTGATTCACATGTTTTTTTGTGTTGTTGCTTCAAAATAAGATCTAAGATTTATTCAGGGCTGCTGTCAATGTGACTGTGAAGCAGGAGGGGAAGAGACCACACTCACTGTCATGGATCTGTTCATATGTGGGGAGGGTTTTACTGCTTTAGCTGCGTAACTACTGCATGATACTATGTGGATGGAGTTGCTGCTCAACCCATCTCCACATGGACTAGAGGCCACCCGCGGTACTGCAGCTTAAATCCACACAGGCTGTGAAATAGATTTCCCCATAGACCTCATTAAAACAGCTCGTCCTCAGCAGGTTGGGGCTTGATGTGAACGCTAAGGGTGATGTCACACTTGGTCCACTCCTTCTGCTGTCTGTGGTTTGCTGTCATTCACACACATCCACACCTTTTTGCATGTTCTTCTCATGTCTGTCTGTCCAGGGGCTCGGCTACCATCCACACCAGTTCAAACCAGAGGTGTAATATTCAATTTCAATGTATTCTTGTAAAGGATACATTGAAATCTAAATCACAACAGTAGTTCTCTCGGAGGACTTCACAAAACTGTTGATTTGCCAACACAGAACAGAGAATCAAACGGTTGAAACGCAAGAAATGCAATGATAAAAACTCATAGGTTCATAAGGGTGAGATGACCAATGTCCATAAATGAGTGTTGAGTGTCCTGGATCATCACCACTGTCCTTAGACCCACCTGAATACTGTCCTGTGTGTGTGAGTCCAGGGGTTCAGCCATCGCTCGCATCATCGGTCAGAACGTGCGCTCGCTGCAGAGGTTCTGCTCCACTGTGAACATGTGGGTCTACGAGGAGAACATCCAGGGGAGAAACCTCACCGACATCATCAACACCGAGCACGAGAACGTCAAGTACCTCCCAGGATACAAGCTGCCTGAGAACGTGGTGAGAGGAGGAGAGAGAGAGGAGAGAAAAGGGGACAGAGAGGAGGAGAGAGTACCTACAAAGAAACAAGCTGCCATACAATGTGGTGAGAGGTGAGGGATAAGATAAAAACTTAATTGATCTCACAGTGGATACATTTACTTGTAACATTTGGCATAAATGAGATCACTCGGGGCGTGCAGAAAGACTGGAAAAAAGAGATCAAGTTTCTTATGGGAAAAAGTGACTATAGCAGAGCAAAGTTAGCAAAGTTGGCAAAGTCTCTGAAACGAGAGAGGAGAGAAGCCAAGTACCTATCAGGATACAAGCTGCCGCAGTGAGAGGGGGAGAGAAGAAGGTAGTGGTGAGAGAGGAGAAGGGAGGAGAGGAGTGAAGGAGAGAGAGACAGGAGAGACAGGAGAGACAGGGGGCTGTTTGAAATCCCCATCTTCAGTATAGATGATGTTCGACACAGGCCTCTGAACATGTTCCTCCGTTCTCTCCTCAGGTGGCCGTCCCGCGGCTGAGTGAGGCGGCAGAAGGAGCAGACCTGCTGGTGTTCGTGGTGCCGCATCAGTTCATCCAGAAACTGTGTGAGGAGATGGTCGGCTGCGTGTCCAGTAAAGCACGTGGAATCTCCCTCATCAAGGTACTGACCGTCACCGCTTCATCTGTGTGTGCGGTTTAGTTTAGGATCCCCAGTAGCGAAGGTGCAGTGGCTATTCTTCTTGGGGTCTCCTCAAAGTCATTATATGCACATATACTGTGCCTTGCGAAAGTATTCGGCCCCCTTGAACCTTTCAACATTTCGCCACATTTCAGGCTTCAAACGTAAAGATATAAAAATTTAATTTTTTTTCATGAATCAACAACAAGTGGGACACAATCGTGAAGTGGAACGAAATGTATTGGATAATTTAAACTTTTTTAACAAATAAAAAACTGAAAAGTGGGGCGTGCAATATTATTCGGCCCCCTTGCGCTAATACTTTGTAGCGCCACCTTTTGCTGCAATTACAGCTGCAAGTCGCTTGGGGTATGTCTCTATCAGTTTTGCACATCGAGATACTGGAATTCTTTCCCATTCTTCCTTGCATAACAGCTGGAGCTCAGTGAGGTTGGATGGAGAGCGTTTGTGAACAGCAGTCTTCAGCTCTTTCCACAGATTCTCGATTGGATTCAGGTCTGGACTTTGACTTGGCCATTCTAACACCTGGATACGTCTATTTGTGAACCATTCCATTGTAGATTTGGCTTTATGTTTTGGATCATTGTCCTGTTGGAAGATAAATCTCCGTCCCAGTCTCAGGTCTTTTGCAGACTCCAACAGGTTTTCTTCCAGAATGGTCCTGTATTTGGCCCCATCCATCTTCCCATCAATTTTAGCCATCTTCCCTGTCCCTGCTGAAGAAAAGCAGGCCCAAAGCATGATGCTGCCACCACCATGTTTGACAGTGGGGATGGTGTGTTCAGGGTGATGAGCTGTGTTGCTTTTACGCCAAACATATCGTTTTGCATTGTGGCCAAAAAGTTCGATTTTGGTTTCATCTGACCAGAGCACCTTCTTCCACATGTTTGGTGTGTCTCCCAGGTGGCTTGTGGCAAACTTTAAACCAGACTTTTTTATGGATATCTTTGAGAAATGGCTTTCTTCTTGCCACTCTTCCATAAAGGCCAGATTTGTGCAGTGCACGACTGATTGTTGTCCTATGGACAGACTCTCCCACCTCAGCTGTAGTGATCTGCAGTTCATCCAGAGTGATCATGGGCCTCTTGGCTGCATCTCTGATCAGTCTTCTCCTTGTTTGAGATGAAAGTTTGGAGGGACGGCCGGGTCTTGGTAGATTTGCAGTGGTCTGATACTCCTTCCATTTCAATATAATTGCTTGCACAGTGCTCCTTGAGATGTTTAAAGCTTGGGAAATCTTTTTGTATCCAAATCCGGCTTTAAACTTCTCCACAACAGTATCTCGGACCTGCCTGGTGTGTTCCTTTGTCTTCATGGTTCTCTCTGCGCTTTAAACAGAACCCTGAGACTATCAAAGAGCAGGTGCATTTATACGGAGACTTGATTACACACAGGTGCATTCTATTTATCATCATCAGTCATTTAGGACAACATTGGATCATTCAAAGATCCTCACTGAACTTCTGGACTGAGTTTGCTCACACTGAAAGTAAAGGGGCCCAATAATATTGCACGCCCCACTTTTCAGTTTTTTATTTGTTAAAAAAGTTTAAATTATCCAATAAATTTTGTTCCACTTTACGATTGTGTCCCACTTGTTGTTGATTCATGACAAAAAAATTAAATGTTATATCTTTATGTTTGAAGCCTGAAATGGGGCGAAATGTTGAAAGGTTCAAGGGGGGCGAATACTTTCGCAAGGCACTGTACTTACTAGGGCTGGGTCTTTAACATGTTCATTAAGATGAATTCATAAAAAAGAAAAAATAACCTCTAACAAATGTTTAACATTTATTTTCACGTATTTTTGCTTTCCAAAACGTTTCTCACTGGATGAATTTCATGAACCGATTATACAGGATCACCAACTCGTGTTCACAATCTCTATGCAACAAGTTCACATATCACCGCATCGAGCCTCAGCTATTTCAAGTCAACTCAATTTATTCTTGTATAGTAAGTAAGTAAGTAATGTTTATTTATACAGACCAGAGTCACAAAGGGGTTTACAATTGTGGGCATTTATCCTCTCACTCCACACAGAGATGGGAGCGGGGCCAGTACAGGAGGCGCATGCCAGATCTATTGTACATGTTTTTAGTGGTAGGGGAAACCGGAGTACCGGAGGAAACCAACGCAGACACGGGGAGAACATGCTAACTTCACTCAGAAAGGCCCGGTTCCAACCTGGATTCGAACCCAGGACCTTCTTAATATTGTCCTAAATCACAACAGTAGTTATCGCTGAGGACTTTACAAAACTGTTGAACACATGTCAGAGAATCAAACAGTTCAAACACAAAGAATAGAGAACACATTTGCAATGGTCCGTTGGGGGAGTTGACCAATGTCCATAAGTGTTGATAAATGTCCATAAATAATCGCCTGAATACATATAGCAGCTAGCTGTTAGCATGGACGTTAGCCTGACTCAGAGGATCAGAAGCCACACTCCACCAGGTGACAGGTTTAAGGACCAGGCACTAAGTCCACGTCTGATAATAATGGCCTGTCTCGCTGGATTGCGTTCGTAGATCACTGTGAGCCGCAGAAACAAAAGGCAGGCAAAATGTATTATATTTCTAAATATGGATGTACGGATACCGGTCAATACCATAGGCTTGTACTCGTACTCATACCATAGGACCCAATACCCTCAGCCGATACCCACATTTTTGATTTACATTAGCGTCACGACAGCAGACAATTGTGTGTTGCCATGGTGATCTCCCAAACTCTGCAGCTAGAAAGCAGACGTCGGCCGTATGGCAGTTTTTTAAAGCAAACGAGTGACGAGACTAAAGCGGACTGTACGTTGTAGAAGGCAAAACTGTCAAGGGCTGGGTCCAAAACAATCACGTATAACACCAGCAACTTGATCAAACATCTGAAAACTCACCACCACGGGGAGGATAGCACCTTAGCTAGCACCGAGCACAAAAACAACCAACTCTACAACATCACATCTGTATGAGAGGAATATGACAGTGGCTCTTATGGTTGACTGTTAAAACAACTGCTAAAATGTTGAATTTTTAAAGCATTTTCTTATTGTTGAAATAAAACATTTTAAATTTCAGTTTTTTTAGTTTTATGAAATCATATTTACAGTCTATGTGCAGCATCTCTATTTCTAAATGTGCTATTGCTACACTTATGGCAATTACATTGTACAGGTTGCACTGTTCTGTTTGACTTCAATTTTTAAATATTTATATGTGATTTAATAACGATTATTTTGGTGAATTAATTACAAAGCCTCCAATTATTATTATTAGAAGGTCCTGGGTTCGAATTCCGGTTGGACCAGGGCCTTTCTGAGTGGAGTTTGCATGTTCTCCCCGTGTCTGCGTAGGTTTCCTCCGGGTACTCCGGTTTCCTCCGGGTACTCCGGTTTCCCCTACCACTAAAAATATGTACAATAGGTCTGGCATGCGCCTCCTGTTCGGCGACCCCGCTCCCATCTCTGTGTGGGGTGAGAGGACAAATGCCCAAAAAAATAATAACAATTGTAAACCGCTTTGTGACCCTTGTCTGTGAAAGGCGGTATATAAATAAACCTTACTTACTTACTTACTACTATTATTATTATTATTATGTTTTAATTGAGTCCCAGCCAAACTTTTTACACTAGAACAATATAATACACACACACATCCTCACACAACATGAACGCCCAATGGGAAAACAATCACAAACCATATAATAAATAATGATAAAGTACCTAACAATAACGTTTGCATAAATATATACGCACAAAGTCTCGGTCTGTGGGCCACTTTGGTCCAGGTCCGGCCCTTCGCTGCAGGATTGAGGCCACAGCTGCTGCCGCTCCGATTATCCAGCCACAAAAGGATCACATTATTTACAAATGCAGGCCGACTTTTCCAGCCCAAATCTGCTGTTATTTAAAAGTGCTCTGAAACAGGAGACACGGGATTATGTGGAGGAGGATTACTCTGACGCACTTTCACTCCAGAGCTCAAACATTTCCACAAAATATCTGACGGCCTTAAGATTAAATTTGCTGTCATTTCATGGGACATCGAGTTTCTTGCCTAAATACTCATACAACCTGAACTTTTGCACATTTCTTTGCACAAAACCTGCAAAATCAGATTCAGATTTATTTATTTGCCATTTGCAGTAAAACCACATTGGAAAAACTGTGCAAGACCACCCCAGTGTGCACCAGACACACACCAGAGCTCTTGCCACAAGCTCTCGGACAAGCCTCCATACGACCTGAGTGAATACTTTGATTAAGATTAAAGATTCAGGGATCTCTCATTTGTCCCACACTGGGGAATTTTCAGTGTTGTATGATCACAAGTTACAGAACAATAGCAAGGAGGAGCACACAGCCAAGATAAGTGATTATTAAGTATAACACAACTCTATAAAACAAAAATCTTTCTCTTTTGCTTATTAAAGAAGCAATGTGTGTGTTTGTGGAACCTCCTTTTGCCGCAGTCTCAGTCTTTTGGGCTCTGACTCCACGTGTGCGGACTCTTTATGACTGATCTCAGCACAATCTGCACAAGCACCATAGAGCAGGGGTCTCCAACCTGGGGCTGCCAGTAGCTTGCCAGCCCCTTTCAGGCAGCTCCCCTAAAGATTTAGATCCTGAATCACTTTTGAGTCATTACATATCTATTAAAATAATAAATAGGGCTATTCAGTATTATGGTATATCTTACATGTGTTTTTCATGTTTTGTTGTAATTATTACATGTATTTTTATTACGACTGCAAAAAGGAGTAGCTCTCTGCTTATTCTGTTGCATAAAAGTAGCTCTCCGATCGAAAAAGGTTGGAGACCCCTGCCATAGAGCGTATATTAGGAGTGGACCAACTGAATGCTAACGTCACCACAGTGTTAGCCTTAGCGTTTGAACATAAGCTAGCTAGAGCCCATTCCCTTATGGCCATTTGTTCCAATGGGATTATTATAATAGATTCATTGGTTAGCTTCATGCCATGACAGGGGCAGACATTTTGTTAACATGGTTACATCTATATACAGACTATGGCAAACGCTCACAGACTCCTTGCGCTATAGATAGATGCATATTTATCCATATATTTTCTTCTTTTTTCACATTCTAAAGCATGTGATTCTAAAGTGAGTATTTCTCGAGCATGTGGACAAACCCAGTGGCTGCGCTGCCTCCTGAGCTCTGGTGCAGGATAAAGCTGTTAAATATGTGAGCAGAAGTGTGAAGTTTCTGGATGTGAGGATTCAGGCGTCTGTGAAGGTGTCTCTTAACACCAGTAGATATTTTTATAACTGACAAAGTCTTTTCACTTTTGAGTCTTGTGCTTGAGCTGTGAGTAAATGCCACAAATGAGAGTAGTAATAACTTTATTCAGTCCTCTATATTGTCCTCCATACTCCTTTTCTAAATACAGTTCATAGTTTGAGTTTTATATTGAATCTGGCCTCTTTCATCTGCACCTGTGGACTGGTCTCCCCCTGGTCCGGACTCATGGGCTGCACTTTCCTTCCTCGCCTCGGAGCTTGCACTGCACAGCCTCAGCCATTGAATCTACAGCCTCAGTCCTGGATCTACAGTCTCAGTCCTGGATCTACAGTCTCAGTCCTGGATCTACAGTCTCAGTCCTGGATCTATAGTCTCAGTTCTGGATCTACAGCCTCAGTCCCGGGTCTACAGCCTCAGTCATTTAATCTACAGCCTCAGTCCTGGATCTACGGCCTCAGTCCTGGGTCTACAGTCTCAGTTCTGGATCTACGGCCTCAGTCCTGAATCTACGGCCTCAGTCCTGGATCTACAGCCTCAGTCCTGGATCTACAGCCTCAGTCCTGGATCTACAGCCTCAGTCCTGGATCTACAGCCTCAGTCCTGGATCTACAGCCTCAGTCCTGGATCTACGGCCTCAGTCCTGGATCTACGGCCTCAGTCCTGGGTCTACAGCCTCAGTCCTGGATCTACAGTCTCAGTCCTGGATCTACAGCCTCAGTCCTGGATCTACAGTCTCAGTCCTGGATCTACAGTCTCAGTCCTGGATCTACAGTCTCAGTCCTGGGTCTACAGCCTCAGTCCTGGATCTACAGTCTCAGTCCTGGATCTACAGTCTCAGTCCTGGATCTACAGTCTCAGTCCTGGATCTACAGTCTCAGTCCTGGATCTACAGTCTCAGTCCTGGATCTACAGCCTCAGTCCTGGATCTACAGCCTCAGTTCTGGATCTACGGCCTCAGTCCTGGATCTACGGCCTCAGTCCTGGATCTACGGCCTCAGTCCTGGGTCTACAGCCTCAGTCCTGGATCTACAGCCTCAGTCCTGGTTCTACAGCCTCAGTCCTGGATCTACAGCCTCAGTCCTGGATCTACGGCCTCAGTCCTGGATCTACGGCCTCAGTCCTGGATCTACGGCCTCAGTCCTGGATCTACAGCCTCAGTCCTGGATCTACGGCCTCAGTCCTGGATCTACGGCCTCAGTCCTGGGTCTACAGCCTCAGTCCTGGATCTACAGCCTCAGTCCTGGATCTACAGCCTCAGTCCTGGTTCTACAGCCTCAGTCCTGGATCTACGGCCTCAGTCCTGGGTCTACAGCCTCAGTCCTGGTTCTACAGCCTCAGTCCTGGTTCTACAGCCTCAGTCCTGGATCTACAGCCTCAGTCCTGGATCTACAGCCTCAGTCCTGGTTCTACAGCCTCAGTCCTGGATCTACAGCCTCAGTCCTGGTTCTACAGCCTCAGTCCTGGATCTACAGTCTCAGTCCTGGATCTACAGTCTCAGTCCTGGAGCTACAGTCTCAGTCCTGGAGCTACAGTCTCAGTCCTGGATCTACAGCCTCAGTCCTGGATCTACAGCCTCAGGCCTGGATCTACGGCCTCAGTCCTGGATCTACGGCCTCAGTCCTGGATCTACGGCCTCAGTCCTGGATCTACGGCCTCAGTCCTGGATCTACGGCCTCAGTCCTGGATCTACGGCCTCAGTCCTGGATCTACGGCCTTAGTCCTGGATCTACGGCCTCAGTCCTGGATCTACGGCCTTAGTCCTGGATCTACAGCCTCAGTCCTGGATCTACAGCCTCAGTCCTGGATCTACAGCCTCAGTCCTGGATCTACGGCCCTCGTTCTTTAGCTTCAGTCCTGGATCTAAAGTGGCTCTCTCCTTCAAAGTGGGCCTCCCCGAGGTTTCTCACTTTTTTCCCCACTGTTATTATTTTTTTTTATCATTCCTTGTCGAGGGTTTAAGGACAGTGATGATCCATGTAAGCATTTTAGGATGACTCCAAAGCAAGAGAGAGATCAGCAGATGTTTCTTCCTTTTGAGGCAAATAGTGAATCATAAATGATAAATGGGTTCAGGGCATCGACGTGGGACCAGACGGCCTCCGACTGATCTCTGACATCATCCGACAGAAGATGGAGATCGACGTCAGCGTTCTGATGGGAGCCAACATCGCCAACGAGGTGGCGGCCGAGAAGTTCTGCGAGACGACTATAGGTACACAACACACAACTAAGCACAACAGGTAGACAACACAACACACAAGGCCGCTACATCGACAGTGTTTGCTTTCCCTGGTGCTGATAATGCGCCAAAAGGCCAGCGTTTGTGTATAGGCAAGGCAAGTTTATTTGTACAGCACAGTTCATTCACAAGGTAAGTTTTTAACAAAACAAGAAACAATACAATACATTCAAATCTTAAATAATCACTGTACATTAAAAAGAGTAAAGATGAAATCCCTCAGTTGTAACAGAACAGTTTGTAATCTGGATTTGAACATTAAAGTAGAAGTCAGTCTCACATATTCAGAAAGACTGTTCCAGATTTTAGCTGCATAAATTTGAAATGCTGCCTCCCCATTTTTAGTTCTGAGTCTGGGCACCAGCAGGAGGCCAGTACCTGTGCTCCTTAGAGTCCGAGTTGGTTCATATGGCACTAACATGTCTTGGTGTACAGTACATCCTCGCTATAACGCGGTTCACCTCTCTGGTCTCTGTTTTCTCTCTAGTGTCTATCTGGTCTCTATCTGGTCTCTATCTGGTCTCTATCTGGTCTCTATCTGGTCTCTATCTGGTCTCTATCTGGTCTCGCTCTGGTCTCTATCTGGTCTCTATCTGGTCTCGCTCTGGTCTCGCTCTGGTCTCGCTCTGGTCTCTATCTGGTCTCGCTCTGGTCTCTCGCCGGTCTGTTGCCGGTCTCTCGCAGCTGTATTTTACAGTGTTTGCACGGCTTTTGACAGCTGCAGTAGCGCTCAAACCATAGACTGTATATATTAACGGACAGATTCACGCCTATCTCCGCCGTTCTAACTAATGGGCCAAAAAATGTGCTCTACTGGAGCTATCCATAATGGCCGCGAGTGGTCCCGCCCACAAGAAAATTGTGAAAAATTGCGTCAGCCGGCGCAGCTCCATTCATTTGAACGAGAGACTTCAAAAATTCACAGCGACTAAACTAGTTGACCAAAAAAATCCACCCCCCTCAGCATTGACACACATGTGGAACGGAGCTTTGGCCCAAGAGCCAACTTTTGGACCATCCTGTAAAGACGTTTTCAAGAGGTCTGCCAATGCTATATGTTAGCATTGGCTAATTCTTATTCTGGGTCGACCCCCAACGGCCCGGGGTGGTATTGCAGCATGTCAGCGCACGTCATTTTGGCCACTTTTGAGCCGGGACCCGCCCCCACTGGCTCAAACCTACAATAGGTTTGATATCTCTGGTCTCTCTCACATCAGCAGTTGTGTGTTCAGGTGGCTATAAACATGTATAAAGTGTGAATGAGGGTTTTACAGGCTTAAAGCATAGATCTGCTACTTCAAGGACTTCACTTATTGCAGGATGTTTTTAGAATGTAAACCCCGTGATAAACCAGAGACCCCTGTTTGTGCGTCACTGTGTCAGACTCCTCGTGCCTTGAACAGCACTAACACTGGACTCTCTCTGTGTTTGCAGGCAGCAGGATCCTGGAGAACGGGCTGCTGTTCAAAGAGCTGCTGCAGACGCCAAACTTCAGGATCAACGTGGTGGAGGACGCCGACACGGTGGAGCTGTGTGGCGCGCTCAAGGTCAGACACTGGGGTGGGGGAAGAGACCCGAGAGAACTGTTAAATTGACAACTCTTTAAAATAAACTCGAATAAAGATACATTTTCACAATTTAAAGTGATGTTTTTCTTTAGTCCCTTTTTTTTTTTTTTTAAATAACTTCAATAATAATGGACAGAAGGGAAGGAATGATTTGTATAGTGCCTTTAATAGACCAAGGTCACATAAAGCGCTGTACAATTTTGAAACACGTTTACAGTTGTGTGTTGTATGGTGTTAGAACATGGTGGTGTGGGAGCAGGCTTCTGTGATGGTCTTCGCTGTGTGTTGTGTGTTGCATCATGTGGTGTGTTTTGTGTTGCTAGAACATTGTGGCGGTGGGAGCAGGCTTCTGTGACGGCCTCCGTTGTGGGGATAACACCAAAGCCGCAGTGATCCGCCTCGGCCTCATGGAGATGATTGCCTTCGCCAAACTCTTCTCCTCAGACGCCGTCTCTGAGGCCACGTTCCTGGAGAGCTGCGGAGTCGCCGACCTCATCACCACCTGCTACGGAGGCCGCAACCGCCGCGTGGCCGAGGCCTTCGCCAAGACCGGGAAGGTACTGATACTAATACTACTACTACTGCTGCTGTTACTACTGCTATAACCGCTGTGAGACTTTCACCAAGTCTGGGAGGATACTACTGCTATTACTGCTACCACTGTTACTGCTAGTATTTTCACTGTTCCCTTCCCAGAGCATAGAGGAGCTGGAGGGGGAGATGCTGAACGGACAGAAGCTTCAAGGACCAGCCACGTCTGCGGAAGTCTACCACATCCTGCAGCAGAAGAACCTCGTTGACAAGTCAGTATCTGAGCCCCCACTCCATGTCGAGAACTCAGCCTCATGTTCTCTGTGTGTTTTTGAGTATGATATATGGACTTGCTTTTCAGATTCAGATCTGATCAGACGGATTCAGTTAATTTGCCATGTGCCGTAAAACCACATTGTAATTCATGTGCAAAAGTCCCCAGTCCCCAAAACGAAAAAAAAACTTGTGGAAAGAAAGTGTCCTGCATCTCAGCCAATGATATCTTCTGCCAGAGGGAAGAAGCTGGAACATGTCTTTTCCAGAGGCCAGAAGATGTAGTGATTATTTGAAGTGCTCAGTTTTATAGTCTGGACACATAAAGTTTGTGGCCATATGTGCAGGTAAAAGCCAAATCCCATCAGACCTATGAAGCTAAGCAGCGTAGGGCATGGTTAGTTCTGTGATGGGAGACCTCTGGGACTCCCATCGCAGGACTGCGGCTGTAAAGTGCCAAAATGTGGTTGTGTCCTCAGGCAAGACACTTCTCCCACATTGTTTAGAATGAGTTTGGTGTCTGTGACTGGTTGCCTCACTTCTGTCGGTGTCCCCCAGAGCTGCTGTGGCTACAGTTGTAACCATCAACTGCATCACCACTGTGTATGGAGTGAAAGAATAATGACATGTGAAGTGTCTTTGAGAGTCCAAAAAAACACTATATAAAAACGATGAATTATTAAAGATTGGAGGATGAGGATGAGGTCTGCAGCACGAGCTGAAAGCTGAGTGAAGTTGCACGGTTAAAATGCAGCCAGGCCAAGGTTGACTGACTGATTAGCGGGGGCGTAGGGAAATAGTAGCAGTTATAGCAGTAGTACTTCATTAAAATCCATGTTATCTTTTGTGTATTTTGTGTGTTTGTGTGTTTCACTATTTGACTCTTAGGGCTGAGTGAGGGTGGCCATTTCTTTTTCCCTTTTCTGTCTGAAAAAGCTGATCTAAAGATGTGACAGAAGCTAAAAATACATACATGCAAGTCATGGAAGAAAACTTTAGAGCCAGGAACAAAAGACAATGATTATATTACAGAGATTTAGGTTCTGTTGTTTGAACGATGGGTACCAGAGCTTTAAGTCCTTTAAGAACCAGGTCTCCTCTTCACACTGTGTCAATAACCGCAGTAATCCTGTCGTCCTTGTGCCTCGTTCAGCAGTGAGTGGAGCTTATGTCACTTCTTGAGTTGTTGGTAATTGTCTGATGTAATTAGGACTCCCACAGACCTGAACCTTTTAATTAAACATGCTGCTAATGAAGTCTGTTCCCATGATGCTTTGCAGGTTCCCGCTGTTCGTGGCCGTGTACCAGATATGTTTCGAGGGAAAGCCGGTGCAGGACGTGATCTCGTGTTTGCAGAGCCACCCAGAGCACATGTGAGACTGAAAACCCCAAATCAGTTCTACTGACATATTGGGCTGCTGCACCGTTAATCACCATCAACTTGAAATGGCAATTTTGGTGGTTAGAATTAGAAAATGACAAAGACTTTAGTTATGTATAATCAAAAAGGACAAAAAAAGAAGAAAATTACTTGGATTTGTAAAAAGGCTTATTGATTTGAGTTTATTTTGAAAATTTGTCAAAGGAACTAGTCTTGTTGGTTTCTCCCTCTCTATACTTACTTTCTAGGAGAACTACGGATAAAAAACCTCAATAATTTAGTTGAATTTACGCAAATATTAGTTCCAAAGCCATGACAACTATAGGTGAGGGTGTGGCCTATCCAGGTTATAGATCTATGACATCGCACTCTGTCCACTCCTTCTATGACCTCAGGCCATTATTCTCACGGTGTGTGTGTGTCCTTGAATATTTCACTAGTTTGAACACATTTCAAGTTATAATGTGGGCTGGTTTCTCTCAGAGCCTGCCGATACAATGTATTGTTTGAAGGGACTTTCAATAGTCAATACGATATATTTTGTTCAATCTGGCTTTTGGCCTTTATCGAATGCTCCGTCGCATTTTTACAAAATTCACCACAATTTGATATTTCATTTTGAAATAGTTATAATCAAAATGTGTCAAAATGAATAATGGTATAATAACAAACAAGAATAAAATAAAAAAACGATGTTACTGAATGAAAAAAAAAAATTGCATCTATGAATATAAATTTGTATCTAAAAATCATTATTTTAAATCTTAATTTTTTTTTAGCATGCCCCATTTTACAACAAGCTTCAGCTGAGTGGAGTCATATATTATTATTATTATGATCAATTATTGAGAAAAAGTTGATGCGTCATACTCAGTATTGATTGATGTGTATTAAAGGGACAGTGTGTCCCAGAGGTTTGGTTGCCAGATTGTTGGGTGAAATGTCGCTGGTTTTGGCTGTCTTTCATTTAATTTGAAATGATACTGATACAAAAATAAGTATTCACACGTAACGCACAGTTAGTTATGTTTCTAGCTACATCGGTAATCTGTGTTTTAGAATCTACGTTCGTTAGCCTCATTGCATAATTTTTTGAGTCATATTGAAATGATTTTTTGAAAGCAATAACAAAACATAAGGGCTCATCTGTGTTTATTGATATCACAATTTAACAAAACAAAGAAAGAGCTGCAATGAGGCTAACAATGCGTCACAGGAGGAAGATTCTGACAACTACTGTGTGATTGCAATGACTTTATTAGACCACTACTACCCACCAGCACAACTCGGCCTTACTCTACTCGGCTCCAATCTACCTGTTAGTGTTTCCATTACTCTTCAGTATTTCAACCTTTCAACGATGTACAGGAAAAGTTTTTTTGCCTTTTGGATGTTGTGAATTTGTTGGTGAACTCATGATTCTCAGAGGAATTAAACCAAATGTTTTTTTTATACTGCACATCTGTCAACATCGTGTGAACTTGAGTTTGTTGTAGCGTCTGAAAATATGAGCCTGTTGGGTGTCTGTCTTAAGCAGAAAGAGCAGTGTTACAAAGATGACTGGAATATGTTTGTGTCCTCTGTACTTGTGTTAAATGAGTTTTCTTTATGTCAAATGATCTGTTCATTTAACAAGTGCAATTTTCTCACTCAAGTATTAACCACTGTGTAAACTCTGCGACAGTTATAAACATGCAGAGACATTCCTTTTCTGTGTAAAATAAATGTGTATATTTTTGAACCGTCTATTTCTTTTAATTTTATTGTACTAACAGTTCATACACAATGAAACATTTAAAAGAATAAGTCAATTAAAACACTACAGAAACTGTAATATATAATCTCTTGTTTTACATGTCCATCTGATATTTACTTGTTATTAGTATTACAGCATTATTACGTATCCATCTGATATTTCTGCCATTCACTAGTCACTTTACCTGTTGATATTATTTCTGATGTTTATTCTGGTCATATTCTCATATTCTACGCTGCTAATATACATTATACACATTTCCCCACTGTGGGACGAATAAAGGAATTCTTATCTTAAATACTTCTAAACCAAGTGCAATTATAGTCTCAGAGTTTATTTTATTTTATTCTTTATCTTTATTTTATTGTCTTATCTTAAATAATAGACTTATTTGATGTGTGCAATCTGAGTGCTCTTATTTCCTTCTTTCTCTGCTGTAATGTGCACAACGATGAGACTGAAATTTCTCCACTGCGAGACGAATAAAGGTTTATCTTATCAGAATCATTTTTATTGCCACGTAAGTTACAGGACGTCACAGACTTGGAAATTGCTTTGGCTCAGTGCAACAGTCAGAAAGAGATAATAAAAAATAAAGAATAAACACTTCTAAGGAATACATTTAAATTCAAAATAGAGTTACATAGGTACAAAACAAGATTTTTATATATATTTCTATGATAGTTTTGTACTTGAGTGTCTTGTCTTGGCTGAGTGGATAGCACTCTCGCCTCTCAGGAAGAAGGTCCTGGGTTCGAACCCCGGTCGGACCAGGGCCCTTCTGAGTGGAGTTTGCATGTTCTCCCCGTGTCTGCGTAGGTTTCCTCCGGGTACTCTGGGTACTCCGGTTTCCCCTACCACTAAAAATATGTCCAATAGTTCTGGCATGCGCCTCCTGTACTGGCAACCCCGCTCCCATCTCTGTGTGGAGTGAGAGACAAATGCCCAAAAATTAACAATTGTAAACCGCTTTGAGACTCTGATCTGCAGTGAAAAGGCGGTATATAAATGTATTATATATTGTATGTATTGGGGTGAATTGGGAATACATACATGTATTCACTCACTTTACAGCTTCACCTCTAAATATTTGGAATGTTCAGGATTCCAGTTTATTTGGAAACACAAAATGGCCGCCACGACACCAGAGAACGCGCTCTCTAGCCTCTTCACAGCCCTCAACCAGCGCGAGGAGCTAATGCTAACGCGGCTAACGGTGAGCACAAACTTCACTCATGTCTCTGTCTTAAAACATCAGACTTTTCCTCTCGTTCTGCGTGTGTTTGCTTCCGTCCTCTCCCAGAGATGAGCCTCGCAGCGTTTCGTTCACTGACAACTATGAATATTTACATTTTATTCTGATTCTGTCCGAAAAGGCGTTAGCTGTGATGCTAACATGAGAGTGTCCCGTGGAGGTGTCCTCGAGCGACAGAGGAGAGATCTGGGTCAAATGCGAACTGTTAGAATTTATATTTAAAGCATATACATTGTCAAAACTAGAATAAATGTGAGCTTCTACAGTGATGGAAGCTATCCTTTTTGAATGCAAAGGAAATACTTGCATTCCAAGTAAATGTATATTTTGTATGTGTTTTTTGTGTTTTTTTTTTTTATACCATGACTGATTATGAACATCCCCTTAGTTTGAGTTGGCCTGATCTCCATGTCCCCAGACCCCTGTATGTAATGTATGTATGTATGTATTTTATTTTATTTGATCAATATTAGTGCATCAATGTGTCTACGTTTTTGAGAAATGTACTTGTTTCTTGCACACTTTGAATAAAAAAAAAAAAAAAAAAAAATTCCATGTCCCCAGTTAGATATGTGGAGCTGACGTTATTGAAACATTTTGATTCAAAGCCACATAACAAATAAACAATTTAAAAGCTGGGCCCCATAACAGTAGCACTATGTAGTACTCGTTCTTGACTGTAAAACATATGGTTCTATTTATTGTTTTCACGTGTAAGTATTTTTGGCCTCTGCCTCATCTCTAGATCAGTTTTTTCAGATAGAAAAGTGAGTCAGCCAATCAGCTCTCAGCCCAAAGAGTCAAATAATGACTAAGGGCCACACCCTTTCTTACACAAAATATGTTTTCCTAATGACTCAAAGACAACATGTTACTTTGTCATTTTCTGTTGGACAAACTACATTATTTGTGAAACACAGAAGGAGGTCTCTCAGCTTTAAATTCAAGCTAGAGTATTGTCGGGCCAAGTCAAGCTGGTGAAAACATTGAATGGAATTGAAAATTAAGTACTAGTCTGTTGCTGCTAAATCTGTTGGAATACATGTATTTCTGTTGGAGATTATCGCTATTATCCAAATAAATGTGTCTTGTTTTTATGGTATTGAACAGTTTTAGTGTTTGTGCTCAGATGGAGGTCTAACGGTGCAGTGATGTCCGTCTGCTCCGCCCTGCGCTGTGTCACCAGGTAAACGGCACACTTCACACTTTTTTAGTATAGACCATTTACTATACTATAGTATCAATATGTCAAGGATCAGTTTCATTAATATCTCAAGGAATGACGTCTCTGTTCTTATGCACATTGCTACACATAGCTCAGTTAGTAGAGCGTTGGCCTTTGAGCCAGAAGGTCGTGGGTTCAAGCCCCGCTCAAGACTTTCACCATCGACTCCCACTGACTACTGTCGTTGTGTCCTTGGCAAGACACTTCACCCCCATTGCCTAGAATGAGTCTGGTGTGTGTGTGAATGGTTGGTGGTGGTCGGAGGGGCCGATGGCACATACTGGTTGCCTCGCTTCTGTCAGTGTGCCCCAGGGCAGCTGTGGCTACAGTAGTAGTTTATCACCAGTGTGTATGGAGTGAATGAATAATGACACATGTGAAGCGTCTTTGAGTGTCCAAAAAAGCGCTATATAAAACCGATGCATTATTATTATTATTATTATTATCCTTCCAGGTTAAAAGTTCCTGAGATCGCTGCTGCCTCTGTCTCACTTCTCGACAACAATTCTAATCACAGTTTATTTTCATTCAAATACGTATATGATGCTAGCGAAAAGAAAAAAAAAATCTAATCAGATGAAGACAGCGCCGTCGCATGTGAATGAATAAGGACCTGATGTCATTCCTTATGTGAAAGCTCAGCCTGAATCCAATCCAGTCCTGTCCAGTCCAGTCCAGTGAAGTGAACTAAAATGACCCTTTTACTAAAACAAACTAAAACAAAGACATTGATCATTTCTGTTTTTGCGGCAGACTGAAGCGGAGGCATGTCGTTTCCAGCTTGTTCCAGCAGAGGGCGCTGTCAGGAGCAGAGGCTGTGAATGCACTGAGGCCGTTTTACTTCGCCGTGCACCCAGATTTCTTCGGACAACATCCCAAAGAACGGGTCAGTCTGCTTCCACAACATTGGTCCTGCCTTAAGGATTTGAATTAATTTCGGCCAATCAGAAAGTAGGAATGGGCGGATCTAAAATTTCACTCTCAGTTACCAGTTTGAGATGGAGCTAACACTAACACCCTCTTTAAAACAAAAGTATTGCTCCTAAATTAGTTTTAGTCATTTCTTCCTGAGAAATTACCTCTGGTAGCATAAGGAGCCTTTAAAACATATTGTAAACATTTGTAGCAATATATTTTCTACTTTTCACTATGTTTGAATTCTATCAAGACGGTATTAACAGTAAATGAAATACGAACCCAGAGCTGTTAACCCTCATCCCTAACCACGTGCATCGTCTGAACACAGCTGTACATGAGCTCCGCGACGTAGTGGGTGACGTATTAATCATGCGACACAACGAATCGATAATGTTGCCAACAATTATCGATTTTTATTGTTTTTTCCGATTCGTTGTTGCAGCCCTATATGCAGACGAATCCAGCTCAGACCATAAAAGCTGAATAGACAAGAGTTTTGTCAACAACAAATCTATAACCAACACTTTTTTCACAAAAGCAAATAGAAATCCTTCGTTTTATTCCTTGTTTTTGTCATGAATAATTTGAGAATCATGACAAGACCTTTTTAGAACTGCGGCCACATGTTACTTTACCAGTGAGATTAGCTCGACGCAATGAGTTCAGGCAACCCGGATCACGGACTTTATAGGTCAAAAGGTGGAGGGCGGGACATTGAAATGAAAACAATAACAAGATTTAGGGGCTATAAAACTAATTTTGAAATTCAAATAGCTGAACTACTAGTCGGTCTCTCTCTCTCCTTTCTCTTCTCCCTCTCCTCTCTCTCCTCTCTCTTCCCTCTCTCGCTTTCTCCTCTCTTGGTCTATTTCTGTCTCTGGTCTCTCTCTCCCTCCCTCTCTGGTCTCTCGCTCTGGTCTCTCTCTCCCTACCTCTCTGGTCTCTCTCTCTGGTCTCTCTTTCTCTCCCTCCCTCTCTGGTCTCTCTCTCTGGTCTCTCTTTCTCTCCCTCCCTCTCTGGTCTCTCTCTCTGGTCTCTCTCTCCCTCCCTCTCTGGTCTCTCTCTCTGGTCTCTCTCTCCCTCCCTCTCTGGTCTCTCTCTCTGGTCTCTCTTTCACTCCCTCCCTCTCTGGTCTCTCTCTCTGGTCTCTCTCTCCCTCCCTCTCTGGTCTCTCTCTCTGGTCTCTCTCTCTCTCCCTCCCTCTCTGGTCTCTCTCTCTGGTCTCTCTCTCCCTCCCTCTCTGGTCTCTCTCTCTGGTCTCTCTCTCCCTCCCTCTCTGTTCTCTCTCTCTGGTCTGTGATGTGCGTGTGTTTCCAGGAGGTGAACGAGAACTCCCTGAAGCGTCTGAACGGATACCTTGAGTCTCTGCAGCGTCACGGAGCGCGCTCAGTGCAGCCCATGAAGCTAACCTTCTACGTCCGCGACACGAGCGACGGAGAGGAGCCCGACTCGGCAGGTGCAGCTCTACACCTCACCTAAGTGTTAGCCACACTGTGAAAGAAGCCGAAGAAGAAGTTGATTGGAGCTAATAGTTACACTTAGCTCTAATAGCTCTAATACAAACAAATCCAGCCAGCGAGACAATATAAGCTGAAATTATTTTCAATAGGGCTGGAAAGCGGAAGTGCGAGATTTTGCGAGATTTCCACCCGCGGATACAAACAAACCACACGTGCCACTTGTACGGTGCTGAGATCGCCGACTTCTTCCTCCTTAAAGGACTTTCCTGTGTTATTTTGGACACATTTCGTCTCTGGGACAGAAAAACTGAGTGAGCGGTCGGAATTAGCGGTGAACTGACCATGTCCTGACGTTTATATGACGGAGATGAGAAAGGTGCAGGGCCGTGTTCAAACTTATTGTTTTTTAATCCACTATTATGCATCAGAAAGTCAATATAGAAACACTATTCCTATGCAAATACATTGATGTCCCTCACAGCTATCTTTGCTGCGTTGGTTATGAGCCAATGTTTATGAATGATCAGTTTTCTATCTGTTCATCAGCTCCATCTCCACTTCACACTCACTGCAGCTTCACATTGGACCTTTTCTTTTTGCTGTGCTGCCAAAAATAACATGATGTAGTTGGGTTACCTATTCATTTACTACTAATATTATGATTGTCCGTTTTCTGTTTATATTTGAACATTTGTTAAATGTTATTTAATATGTGCTAATATGTTTCTCCTTTATCTCTCAAATAAATAAATAAATGTATCCTGTGTGACAACAATAAAGTTAATCTTATCTTAAAATACAAGCCACAATGAAAGGCTCGGCAGCGCACTACAGGTTAGCATTAGCTACAAGTTAGCTTGAATACATATTCAAGTTAACCATCTGTAAATCAGACAAAATGTTTTATCACAACTGCATAGCTTTTTACACAGCTTCAGTTGGTCTTTGGGAAACCCAAAAAATGAGCATGCTTCATGTAAACTTTGATGATAACAGCCGAAAACAAAGCAGAGCATTTTGCACCATTCATTTAAACAGCCTCTTCGAACAGCTGACGGTTTGTTTGTATCCGAGCCATGAACCGGAAGTGCTTCTGGGACGAGACTTTCCAGCCCTATTATCACAGTAGCTTGCAGCATTGATGGTAAGGAATACTATGACATGTTGTACTTAATTTTAAAGTCTATTGTCTTAGGAAAACAACCATATAATTGTATCGGTTCTGACGGTTAACTAGAATTTAATTAGAAGTTATAGTTACTTAATTATCATTATTTTGTCAGCCTTCAAATACATCCCTTGATATTTGCCCCAGTTGTGGTTGAATCTAGCCTGGTCTTACCATACCATCCATCCATCCATCCATTTTCTACCCTTTAATCCATTTCTGGGTCAGGGGGGTGGCAGTCAGAGATGCCACCCAAGTCTCATAGCACCAGCCCCTCACTGACCCTCTGCAGGTGGTGAGTCCACAGGAGGACGGCTGCTCTCTGAGTGAGAGCATAGCCTTGATCTTTCAGTGGGGGCTTTGGGCAAAGTGGGGTTAAGTGTCTTGCCCAAGGACACAACGACAGCAGTCATCAGTGGGAGTCGATGGAGAAGGTGCAGAGGTGGGATGGTATGGTCTTACCATACCATCGTACAAATTCCATTTCATACAAAGGTCTGGATTTGCTTCATTGAGCTCCGTTGACAGGTGGGAGGGGTTAACTCCTTTTGCAAATCCAAACGATTGGATCTGAGTTTACCGTCACGTTTGAAATGCGCCCGAGTGAGTCGTTAGCATTTAGCCTAGCCATCTAACCTTCTACCACTAACGGAGCCCGTGGGGAGTAGCGCCACAATCTTTGCCAGAAATGACTTTTGCTAAACATTCCTCTTGCTCCGGCTTCAATTTCTTGATAGAACCAGAACAGATTCATTTACTATTGCATTCTCCACCATTGCCAAACCACAACTTGCAAATTTACCGCAAGTAAATTGGGCGGCACGTTGGCTGAGTGGATAGCACTCTCGCCTCTCAGCAAGAAGGTCCTGGGTTCGAATCCCAGTTGGACCAGGGCCTTTCTGAGTGGAGTTTGCATGTTCTCCCCGTGTCTGCGTAGGTTTCCTCCGGGTGCTCCGGTTTCCCCTACCACTAAAAATATGTACAATAGGTCTGGGATTTGCCTCCTGTACTGGCCCCCCCACACAAAAATCACAATTGTAAACCGCTTTGAGACTCCGATGTGCAGTGAAAAGGCGGTATATAAATAAAGATTACTTACTACTACTTACTACTTACTTACCGCAAACTCCCGACATCTACCTACAATACTCTCTTTCCGCGCTCGCTGATTGGTCGGATGGGATTCAACCGAGGTAACTGCAGACATGTAGGGAAATGATAGTTTACGGGTGGCTATGGCCAGGCAAAGTTGAATCCAACCCTATTAGAAAATGACATTCAAACTTGTGACAAATACAATTGACATAAAAAAAAAGAAAAAAAAACTATTTATACCACTTTTATGCTTCTGACCCCCACTTGCTCCTAAGTTTTTAAATTTGGCCCCCGTCCAAAATGAGTTTGACGCCTCTGCTCTAATAGCTAAACTGGCTCTGTGAGGATTAGAGCGGACTCAAACAGGTTATTTGAGCGGCAATCTGCAGCCAAATTTACGCAGATTTGTGGGCAGCTGCAACTTGAGCAACCAAGAGCCAATCAGGAGCGGAGCTGCTAAAGCTGAATTTGAGGACAGAAGGTTCCTGATTGGTCAGTTGTTTGGGCTCATATCTCAATTTCCTGGTTAAATAAAGGGAAATAAATGAGATTAGATAAAGATTTATTCGTCCATCTGTGGGGAATTTTCAATGTCATAGTAAGGAGAAATAATAATAGCCTTCAGATATCACATCAAACACAATCATATGTTTGATTATTGATTATTATTATCTAAAATTATAGTAGATGATTTCAACATAAAATCTCACAGTTCTGGACTAACTGTAAAGCGAGTGAAATGACCTGAACCAGAACCCTGTGTGTTCCGCAGGTTTTCGCCCTGTGACCTTCACGCTCCACAGCGGCGACGTCCTGAGCGCGGTGCAGAACGTGTTGAGCTCCTGCGGCCTCCCTCTGGAACACCTGCAGGGGGCGCCGCAGAGCACAGCACGTGCACCTTCCACACCAGCACCGCAGCCTTTCTACAGACCCATCAAGTGGGACAAGTCCTACTACAGCTTCACCGGCTTCAGAGACCCAGAGCAGGAGCTGCGGCAGGCCCAGCGCGTGCAACCCACTCTCAGGTACCAGAAAGACCACCCCCCTTCAGTGTGTGTGTGAGTAAAAGCAACTTGTTTCTTGTTGTTTGGTTTCACTGTGACAATTGTTTCCTGTACATTTTTAGCTTGCTTTAATTTGTCTTGCTTTATTTGTCTGGTTCACACTGGGGATTTTTGCACATGTATTCCAATGTAGTTTTACTGCTAATAAAGGGGATCTGAAACTAAGCTGCGATTGGGGGAGCACTCAGGTACCAGAAAGAACCCCCCTCACTGCAAAAAGTGATGACAAATGTGTTGTTTTCAGTTTGTGGCTGAGGAAAAATGAACCAGAGGCGACAAAGAAGCACAAGGCCAGTGTCCCGCGGAGAGACGAGCTGCAGAGACTGAAGGCCGAGCTCTGCCACCAGTTCCACCTCACGGACATCAGGTACCAGGCATCAGATACATCAGGTACCAGACCTCAGATAAATCGGGTACTAAACAGAGATGTTGAAAAAGACATAACCTGCTTCTGCTTTTGGACCTGCAGTTCTGAAACTTATTTGAGAAAGTGTGTTTGGTTCTGATTGTCATATTGTGGTACATGTGTAGCGCGTTTGGTCCTGGTTGTCGTACTGTGTGTTGTGTGTTAGGTCCTGGTTGTCATTCTGTTGTGGTCCTGCAGGTGGCAGCGCAGGTGGGGTGTATCTCACAGATGCTGTCAGCTCCAGAGTCTGAAGCGTCTGTCGCTGCAGCAACCGGAGGCTCTGGTCCCACTGCAGGGTAAGATTATACTGACTATCTATACAACTCACTAACCCACTCACTCTAACCATGTGTCCAACTAACCATGTGTCCAACTAAACATGTGTCCAACTAAACATGTGGCCAATTAAACATGTGGCCAATTAAACATGTGTCCAACTAAACATGTGTCCTACTAACCATGTGTCCAACTAAACATGTGTCCAACTAAACATGTGTCCAACTAAACATGTGTCCAACTAAACATGTGTCCAACTAAACATGTGTCCTATTAATACACTCACTAACTAACCCACTAAATACACATCAACCTGACCAATGGGCTTCTGGAGAGAAAGTGCTCAGGTCAGGGTGGTCTCTAAAGGGGCTGTGTCTGCTCAGGTCAGGATGGTCTCTAATAGCGCTTTTCCACAGCACCGGCACTACACCACTCTACACGACACGGCGCGTTACTTTTGCATTTCCACTAGCGTTGGAGCTAGGTATTGTGTTCTATTTTCGGACCGCCTCGGGAGCGGTTCCAAAAAGCTACACTCTCGTGACGTAAGCGGACTGCCTACGCTATTGGCCAACGGCTCTCTCACACTATTGGCCAACGACTGTCGTCACTGGTAGCGTCATAAGTGCCACGTCTGACCGTATTGAGAGACAAGATTCAACCCCGCCATTTTTAAAACTGCCCTGTGAGCATACACACTGCACTCCGCTTCGAGAAATGGAATCCAGCAAGCCGCAAAAGTCCACACCGTGGTCTGTTGATGAGGTCCAAACATTTCTATCTTTACTGGCCGAAGACAGAATACAGAAGGAGCTCGATGGCAGTACGCGAAATGAGAAGGTCTATAAAGAGATCGCCCAGCTCTTGCTCACACACGGTTACCACCGCACGCACCAGCAGTGCAGGGACAAGATTAAAAAGATGAAGTGTGATTACCGGGCCATAAAGGACCACAACGGCCGAAGTGGGGTCAATCGGAAGACCTGGAGGTGGTATGCCGAGATGGATGCCATTTATGGCCACAGGCCTGCAAACAATGGACAGGAGTGTGCTCTGGACTCTTCTACCACGTCGAGAATGGGCGATAATGGTAAGTGCTTTGTAACTTTTAATCTGTAGTTATTGTGAAAATGCATTATCACGTAACCTGTGGCTCAATGCCCACTGGAATGTATTTATTCATGTAAACGTTTGATTGTTGTCTGCTGTACAAAGTGAGCTAGCTACTTTAAGCTATCGATAGCAAGCTGCTAACACGTGCTACATCTTGCCATTTCACGTGTTGCCATTCAGTTTTGTGCTTTTACTTAAGTCGTTGTGTGTGTTTGTCTTATTATAGAATCCCTTGTCGCAAGTGAAGCGTCGAACGACCCCCCAAGGGTCCCCGTCCCCAATCCCTCCAGAACCAGCGCACGACAGCGTGTGGTCACGGGTAAGGCGCAGGGCAGACATAATACATGATCGATAGATATTTTATTCATCACCCTGGGAGAAATTCATGTCCTATAGCAGCAAAAAAAAAAAATACAACTACATTGATACTGTGCCGCAACAGTGCAGCTCTATACCGACACCTGGTGGATCTCAGAAGTAATAGCATTCAACTCGGTGAAGTATGTCCAATTAATGCATATTTTGGACACTATCACCCTAGCTTTAGAGAATGTCAATAAAAAAGGAATCGGACCACCTGTCAGTGATCTTTTTCCAAATAAAAAATCTAATTTGTGATACAATACCACTTCACTTTGGTGTGAAAAAGAAATGCAGCGAAATGTAATTTTAGCTGCACTGACTGATTTGATTAATCTGGGTGTATTTAAGTCATGCTCATGCTTTGTCCTAAAATGCCTAAACATTGACCATTAAATATTGTTTATTGACAAAGCGTGAAACATGACATACAAACATTACCCGATTTGCAATTAAGTCAAATGATCCCACACGTAACACTTTCTTTTAGTGGAGGTTTTTCCTCTTTGAAAGGGTAGTTGTTGCAACATCTCGGGTAGTGTGATATATACTGGTCTGAAACGTAATAATCTTTTTGCCTACATAAAAGTATGTCTCCAGAAATGTCACTGCTTTGGATAATTACCAACTGTTAATACTTTTTTTATTGTTGTACAGGGAAGAGAAAAAGGGGGCTCTTCCAGACGGAGACAGTAGAAATGATGAGGCAGATCCAAGCTGAAGATGTGGTGCAGCAGGAGCTGAACCGGACACAGCAACTCCAGCTCGTCAGAGAGTCGCAAGAGTTGGAAGCGACATTGAGGAGGGAGGAAAATGCACAGGCGGCTGCATTTAACCAATCATTTCTTGGTCTCCTGGGCCAGCTGGTGGAAGCCATGAGTGGCCGCCGAAACTGACACTCTTCACCAAGACACTCTTCACCAAGACACTTTGTACATAATTTTATTGGTGCACTTTAAAATTTTGTTTTTTTTAAATAAATGTGTGATTTTTTCCAAGACAGGTTTCATTTCTCGGTACACATGACAGTTAACATGTAAACCAAAGTTTTTACATTATTTGTTGTCAGTAAATCCTTAATTGTGGTAAATTTAGGAATAGAAGGTTTATTTATTCCCAGTCATGAAGTGAGGAGCCTACAGGGAACAATACAGACTACTGATAATGTACAGTGTTGGTTACAATACAATAAGCTAGGAAAGTGGGTAAGAAAGGCACGATAAAGAGTTGTGTGTGTGCACGTGCGAGTGGCTGATCCAAATCTGAAAGGGAATAAAGGTTGTGGTAATGGTGGGAATGGTTAATGGGTGTATGATTGAAAATGTATGAATTCATATTTTTATGAATTCATAATATTGGCTCTCTGCATATACATGAACACATACATGCATATCCCACCAAAAGGTTACAATGACAAAACGAGTAACAGCACAAAAAATGAATCCATTATGACTGTCAATACTTGCGCTACATTGTGTCCTGTTCTAGTGGTGCGTTGGACCTCTCCACTTGCCCTCTTGAGTTTCTTGCTATTAACATCCATATCTATATTAATGTTATCAGCACTATTTTTGTGCAATGCGAGCAAGTGCTGAAACCCATTTTTAAAAGTTAGTGGTCTCTGTAGTGGTATCTATGGAGGACTTTGAGTTTTTGGCCATAAAGTAAATGTTGCGGACTCCTGCAAGGTTTTCAATAACTTTGTCATTCTTTGGTGTCTCGCCGCCTGGATTCTTCTCAGGCTTTTCAGTCTATTTGTGACTAGTAGCCACAGAGAGAGCAGCAACACCACGATCGTGTCGGAGTCCTCCATTGTTTGAGGATGTAATGTTTTTCCTGGTTTCATGCTCGTGAGTCGCGCGGAAATGGCGTAACGGTAGCGGAAATGACGTAACGGTAGCGGTGGTATGAAAAGCCCACCCACTTGAAGATGTCCGATGGAGATATGTGGAAAAGCACGCATACTCGACCGGGTCGTGACGTGTCGTGTAGAGTGGTGTAGTGCCGGTGCTGTGGAAAAGCGCTATAAAGGAGCTGTCTCTCAGGTCCGGGTGGTCTCTAAAGGAGCTGTCTCTCTGTGCTCAGGTCAGGGTGGTCTCTAAAGGAGCTGTCTCTCTGTGCTCAGGTCAGGGTGGTCTCTAAAGGAGCTGTCTCTCTGTGCTCAGGTCACACAGTGGTCTTCGCGGACCAGACAGAGATGGACGCAGGGGGTCATGTGACGCTCGGGACCATGGACGTCCACCATCAGTGGCTCACGGTAAAGTCCCAGTTTAATACATGTCTGTTCCTCTTAATTTTCCCAAGGACCAGCAATAAGATACATGCCAAACCAGTATATTTATTTACTGAGCTGCTCCTAACCAGGTGTAAACCAGGTGTAAAGCAGGGGCGGCTCGGTGGCGGAGTGGATAGCATTCTCGCTTCTCAGCAAGAAGGTCCTGGGTTTGAATCCCGGTTGGAACATGGCCTCTCTGAGTGGAGTTTGCATGTTCTCCTTGTGTCTGTGTAGGTTTTTCATTGTAAAACGCTTTGGGTGAGATTGGTCTGTAAAGTGCGCTATATAAATAAACATTACTACTACTACTTACTAGGAGTGTGACAATATATCAATATAACGATATATCGTGATACTTTCTCCTGCGATCGATTATCGATATGCATTTGCCAAGTATTGATTTTGAAAAAAAATATATATATATATTTTTCAAATTAGTATCAATACTCAATATATGACTACATTACGCGTCTCCATTCCATTTATCATGAAATAAAGTGTATTTTTTCACTTAAAATTTGTCTTTTATTTATGCCATAAATTGGCATATGGTATATTTCCGACCAATATATCGATAATCGTCATACTGTGATATAATCGTTATCGTGAGCTTTGTATCGTGTATCGTATCGTACCCTGAGGTTCCCACCCCTACTACTTACTTACTATAAACCAGGTATAAGGTATAAAACCAGGTGTAAACTAGGTATAAACAAAGACTCAGACAGACCTAAACCAGAAACAAAGTTTTATATATATATTTACATTTTGAACACTAATAAATGACTAACAAGGAGAAAGAATGATTGGAAGAATCGTTATTTGTATCTTGTTTTAAGACTGTCACAAAATGTTCACTTTCAAATTCTTGAATCATCCTCTTGGTCTGAGTCAGCTCTAATCCTCATGGTCTGAGTCACCTCTAATGGTCCTGTGTGTCCCCAGCTGCTGTCGGGCCTGTCCTCTCTGCGCAGCCTGCTGCAGCAGTGCCTGTGGCTGAAGGAGCGCATCAGTCTGCTGCTAGGAGGCGCTGTGGTGCTGCTGCCGGAGCAGAGTGAACAGCGTGTGTCGGAGCACTACAGCGAGCTGAGCCGCCTCCACAAGAGCCTGCTGCAGGAGGGGCTCAGAGTGCACCCTAGGAGTCTGGAGGGGCTCGCTCTGATGCTGGACAAGTGAGGAGACTGACGTAGACTACTGCTGCTGTTGTGTACTACTGTTACTGATGCTGGACAAGTGAGGGCACTGATGTAGACTTCTAATGCTGCTGCTGTGTACTACTACAACTGCTGCTTCTGTTTACTACTGTTACTGCTGCTGATTACTTCTGCTGCTACTGTATACTACTGTTACTGCTGCTGCTGAGGAGACTGCTGCTTCTAGTCCCGAGCCTGCTGTACCTGCTGCTCTCTGAGTGAATAAAGGAAACACCTGAGTCTGTTTTCTCTTGTTCCTCAGTCAGCGCTCCTCGCCCGCGCTGCATGACAGAGGGCACTTCCTGATCCCCGTGACCTCTGACCTCTTCACGCTGCAGGCCTTCCTCCAGGGCCACGCCCCCGAAGCCCGGCGCAGGACACAGCGCCACCTGCAGTTAGTAACACCACCCTGCACCACACCCAGTCTGTCAATTCTCTCTTGGGTTTCTCTCTGTTCTCTCTCTTCTCATTCTCTGATCGCTCTCTCTTGTCTCTCTCTGGTCTCTCTATGTCTATGGTTTCACTGGTCTCTCTATGCCTATGGTTTCACTGGTCTCTCTCTGGTCTCTCTATGTCTATGGTTTCACTGGTCTCTCTCTGGTCTCTCACTTGTCTCTCCATCTGGTCTCTCTCTTTGTCTCATCTCTGGTCTCTTTGATGACTCTCTGGTCTCTCTCTGTGGTCCATCTCTCTAGTCTCTCTCTGATCTCTCCCTGGTCTCTCTCTGGTTTCTCTCTCTGGTTTCTCTCTCTGGTCTCTCTCTCTGGTCTCTCTTTGTCTTATCTCTTGACCCCTTTTACTTTGCCCTGTTCCTGTCTTTCCTGTGGTGCAAAGTCGACACAGGTCCAAACATCACGCTAACCTTTTCCACTGTCTTCTCTCTGTCCTCACAGGCAGAAGCGTGAGGAGGACCTGTCTCTCCAGCGGTGCCTGGTGTCCCTGTCCCTGTCCTCTCTGTCCAAAGACCCCAGTGTGTCCAGTGTCCAGATGTGGTCCTGCTGCGAGCGGCTGCTGGAGCTGAGGCCTCCTCTGTTGCAGGGTCTGGAGCTGCAGGTCTGCAGCTACTACTCTGTGCTGCAGGACGGGGAGGTGTGTGTGCCCTGGGACTGGAACAACTGACTCTGTGTGTGTGTCTGTGTGTGTGTGTCTGTGTGCCCTGGGACTGGAACCACTGACTGTCTGTGTGTGACAATATGTATGGGTGTGTGTGCGTCTGTCAGTATATGTCTGTGTGTGTGTCTGTGTGTGACGATACGTGTGTGTGAGTGACAGTGTGTATGTGACAGTATGCGTGTTTGTCTGTGTGTGACCGTACATGTGTGTTTGTGTGTGTGTGTATCCAGTCTGAGGCGGTCAGTACGAAGTGGTCCAAACGCCAAAATGACGCTGTTTCCACAAACTCTAAACTCTGGGATTCCAAGAGTCTCACTGTGAATGCAGAGGAACTGGTTTTGAAAAGTGCAATAAAGTAAATCACTTATTTTTGTATCGTTCCTAAACTTCAGACTTGAGCGTCTCTCTGGAGGAGTGGTGCGTCTGTAACAGAGACAATCTCTGATCACAAACCTCTGACTGAAACCGGGGGCCTCCAACCTGCAGCCCTCAGATCTTGGCATTTCGTCCCAGACTAAATTACCCTATATTACAACAGTAGTTATCTTGGAGGACTTTACAAAGCTGTCAATTTGCCGACACAGATCAGAGAATCAACAGAGACAAAAGAGGTTGGGACTCCTGCTGTAAACGAGGTTAGTGCAGGTTCCATTGAGCTCTGGGATCCTTAGGGTTGCCAGTCTCAGGGTTGCCAGTGTGAGCGTTGCCATCTCAGAGCCTGATCCTCCAGAACAGCAGACCCACCTGTCTCATTTCAAAGCCCCACGTGAACTTGATTATATTTCTGAACGCACTGCCCCTAGTGGCCGTAATCAGTCAGTGCTGCTCAGAGTGTGATACAGAGGGGTCCACAGAGAAAACCAGCTGGCACAGTGGACCATGTGTGTGACTCAGGGGTCTTCAACCAGTAGCTCGCCACCCCCTTCCAGGTAGCTCACCAGAGGATTTAGAAATAAACAAATCAAATAATATACTTAATATTTCAAATTGTATTTTTCATTATGTTATTATTGTAAATGCTCTCACTTTGTGCACGAGTAACAAATATGCAATGATAAATAATGACAGTACCCAATATCAGGCTTGCTCACTCCCAATATACAGTATCAGCAATGTTGTTTTGAGTAGCGGGAAAGTAGCTCTCTGGGTGAAAAAGGTTGGAGATAGCTGGTGTGACTGTATGAGAGAAAGAGACTTCTCCAGAGACGCCTTTTGCTTTCGAGGGATTTTAAAAGTGTCAAATAAACTCTATATAGTTTTAAATCTGTTGAAGCTCAGTGGCGTCACTTATACAGATGTTATTTATCAGAAACGTGTTTGTTTACTGTGGATCAGCAGCAAAGTCAAGCAGACATGAAAAAATGATTGTTTTTGTTTTTTTATGTTGTAAAATGTATAAATAATATAAATAAAATACAAGGTTGAACATTTTAGCGTCGAATCACATTATTTGCCAATGAGATTAAAATATATTTCTCTGCACGTCTCTATGAAAACATTGGTTTCTTTGGACCTTAGATTTGATCAATGTTCTGAATTAAAGATATTTCTGTTTTTATTCCCATCTTTCTTAAATAGAATCCTTTCACATCATACATAAACCGCAAACTCCATATAAACCAGAAATGTCCAAACCACGGCCTCTGTGTCATCCAGCCAACTTCACCGCCACCAATAAAAACATGCGATAGCAATTCTATCAACTTTATTTGTATACTGATGGGGGGAAAACGATTCTGTTCAGTATTGCAATGTTTTAAGTAAATGATTGAGTTAAGTAGCTCATTTCAAGAAATCCTCCGATGGGGAAAGTTTGACCCTTTGTTTCAAGTAAATTCAATTTTTTAGATTTAAGTGGTGTTGATTTCTTCATGAAAGGATAACATTTTACAGTAGACACTTTTCTTAAATCAATCAATTCCTTTCTGTATGTAAAGATCATAGAATTATTGAGTTGGATTTATAAGATCCACCAAGCGCGGGTTTAGAGCAGCAAAAGCGACACTGTTGCAGCACAGTATGAGTAGAGTTTGTTGGATGTGGATGTCTTTTCTTTGCTTTTCTTTTCTTTTCTTTTCTTTTCTCTTCTCTTCTCTTCTCTTCTCTTCTCTTCTCTTCTCTTCTCTTCTCTTCTCTTCTCTTCTCTTCTCTTCTCTTTTCTTTTCTTTTCTTTTCTTTTCTCTGACGACAGGATGTTGTCAACCACGTGGCAAAGGTTTGTCAGCAGAAATCCACAGAATTACTGCCACATATTTGTGGCATCGCTTCTCGGCCTTTTGGCTAAGATCAAGTGTAGTATCTGTTCTTATCAATCCGGACTTTTAAAAGGGGGAAATCCCCGGGGGCCGATGGGCTCCCGGTGGAATTTTATTTAACTTTCTGGGATATTTTAGCAGATGACCTTTTAAATGTTTTTATGGAGTTTGAACGACTAGGCCGACTACCTGACAGTTTTAGAGAAGGGATAGTGACTCTACTTCCCAAAGACAAAGACAAGACTGACTTGACCAACTGGAGACCTATCACCCTTTTAAATGTCGATTGCAAACTTTTTAGCAAGATTTTAGCTTCACGTCTGTCTGTGTTTTTAGAGGGATTGATTCACCCGGATCAAGCCTGTGCCGTACCCGGGAGGAGGATCACCGACAGCCTCGTACTGATCCGAGACACCATCTGTTATGCGAGAGACAGAAACATTCGGCTAGTAGTCCTAAATCTAGACTTTGAGAAAGCCTTCGATCGGGTCTCGCACCAGTACCTCTTTGAGGTGCTGCGAAAAGTGGGTTTACCTGACAGGTTTATAGAGTGGGTGGGGCTGCTATACCGTGGGATCAGCAGCAGATTCATTGTTAACGGGCATTTGACAAAGGCAGTGCAAATCAACTGCGGTGTCCGTCAGGGCTGTCCGTTATCTGCCCTCCTGTACATACTCTGCATCGAGCCGCTGGCACAGGTCTTGAGAAGGGACCAAAGAATCAGGGGGGTGGGCATCCCGGGTGGGGGGGGGCTCACCGCCAAATGTGTTTTATATATGGACGACGTGAATGTTTTATGCACCGACCTTTTATCCGTCAACAGGACTCTGGACTTGACTGACTGGTTTGGACTGGCCTCTGGGTCTAAGCTCAACAGAGCGAAGACACAAGCCCAATTTTATGGACCCTGGACCCCCGACGAGACTGCTGGACTCCCCCTGACCGTGACCCAAGGACAAAAAATACTGGGAATCAGGTTTGACCGGGAGGGGGGAGGGAGTCAAAACTGGGGCGACGTCATAGGGAAAGTTAGGCAACGACTGGGGTTCTGGACTCTTAGAGGACTGACCATGGAAGGGAAGGTTTTAATCATCAAAGCCGTGATTTTACCTTTGTTTTTACTCATTTGTTCAGTTTTTATGCCTCCTAGGAGAGCGATTTTAAACCTGGAGAGGGCGGTGTTTTATTTCATCTGGGGCTCCAAGTGGGAGCGGGTGAGGAGGGAGGTCCTGAAGAAGCCAAAGGAGAAAGGAGGCAAAGGCGTGCCGGACCTCCCTCTGTTCCTTGGAGCCCGCTTCACCGCCCTTCACCTCGCTCTGGCGACGAGCCCATCCAGAAACCCCAAAACAACTGCTTTTACAAGATTCTGGATGGGCTCCTTTTTAAGAAGGAAAAAGTTTTTACCCATTGACCTAAGAGTCCCTGTGTCTTTTAACCTGCCCTTGTTTTTATGCTTTTATCCCGACCTTTTTAAAGCGTTTTAACTTGGAGCAGGAGGAGTTGCAGGTTTTAACCAAACACCGTCTTTTAATCTCCTGTGTGCAGGAGCGGGAACCAGTGAGCCCGGTGCGCGGGCTCGCAATCGGCGAGCCCTCACAGGTGTGGCGCAACGTGAACCATCCTGCTGCCAAACAGACTCCGGGACCTGTCCTGGATGGTGGCTCAGAGGTCCTCCCAGTCAGGTCCGGCACTCCCGGGGCCTCTTGCAGTCCTGGACCTGTCCCCGGCCGGGTTGTGCGCGCCCATGATACACTTGCTCTGGGGAGTCCGTCCAGTGGGCAATAGCCGGCTCCTTGCAGGTCCGTACCTCCAGCAGGGGAGGTCCTCACAGCACAGCTGATGCTGTACGGGGTGGGCCTAAGTCCGAGTGCAAAGAAGGACTTCACAAGAATCTGGCTCACCCTCGCCGCCACCAAAGACGCCATATGGACCTCCAGAAACCTGCTGGTAGGAAGGCACATGCAGATCCCCCCCGTGGCTGTGATCCGGATGGCAGCAGCCACAGTCCGAGAGGCTGTGGCTGCAGGCGGCGGGCCCTAGGACACAGCCACACAGAAGCATCGCCTCTGTGCTCATTCGGACGAAGGAGACCGAAGCCGCACTGAAGGTCAAAGCCGCAACGGCCTGACTCTCGGGAGCGGACGGTGGGAAGGAGCAAGGGCGAGGACCTCTGAGCAGACAGGCCCGAGAGACCAAATGTTTGGTAGAGCAGGATGAGTCCGACTTGATAGGGACTCACCCCGCTTCTGCACAAGGAGGGCTTTTATTCACTGCACTCCGTTTTAATTGACACTTTTTATGGGTTTTTTTATGACACCTGTTTTTTATGGACATTTTTTGACACATTTTAAACACAACCCTGGTTTTATGGAAATTACTTATTTTTAACCTTGTATGTTGTGTTGAAAAATGTATGTGTTGTTTTAAATGCCATAATGATGACTTTGTGTCAATAAACTTTTTCGAATGAAAAAATCTGTTCTTATCAGTTTAATATCTGATACGTCCCCTACATGGGGGGACCATATATTAAATTGATTTTTGAACTGGGAGATGGAATTAGGAGCTTGCTCTGTCCTCTCCATGCATTGGACCTGGTATTGCAATTATAGTACCTCCAGGAACGGTGCAACTCCTCTTTACTGTAAAAGTCATTGTGGCAAGTTCTTAGTGCTGCTGTTTAATTTCCGTTTTCTTGCTTCTTTTTAATGCCATATATACATGTGGAATGTGTTGGTTGTGTTTTAAATCAACCAAGTGCAGTCAATCAGACAGAGCATTTGCACGTGTAAACTGGTCACCCCGTGTCAGTGGGGACCACACACCCATCTTTGTGCAAATTAGGTGGACTTTAGCAGCTGATCAACACACGATAGAAACGTGAGGCCTAATGTTTGTGTTTCTCCCGGGGCCCGACATTTGGACACTCTTGTTTCTCTTCAGAGCGTATAAATCATTCGCCTTTTACTAAAGATTTCCCGTGGTGAGGAACAATAAGAGAATATTGCCATTTTTAGATGCCCGCTTCACTGCGGGGCTTCCTTCATGATGTTCAAAGAAATATGTGTTCAGTAGTGGTGGGTCATGAAAACCACACGTACCATTTCGGCACATCCAGCAAACTCTACTCATACTGTGGCTAGCAACAGTGTCGCTTTTGCTGCTCCTAAACCGGCGCTTGGTGGATCTTATAAATCCAACTCAATAATTCTATGACCTTTACATACATGTTTTGTACACTTGACTGCATTTTCTGTGGTATTTTTTTGGCCTTTTATGTGAAGAATAAAGTGAGCAAAATGTCATTTGGGGTGCTTTACATATTTTTATTCAAGATAAATAAGTATGTAACAAGTTTTTCCATTCAGTCTATTGCGTTCTATGGCATGAAAACGGTTGCTATGGAAATCAGGGATGATTGCATAGCTGTGGTTTCCCATAGTGACCAGTGCTATAGTGATGGATATCATCGGTTTCCAAGGTGACCATTGCCATAACAATTCAATAGTGAAGGTGGCCATTTCTATTTCATCCTTCCTGACCGCCAGAGGCGGTGCTTAAGCACTGGATGATCATCCTCGCGCATGCACAGATCGAGAGTCAAATAACAACAAAGTCACCCGTGACCTCCGGTCGTTCACGCGAGAGTCTATAAAGCCACGTGACACCGGAAGCACAGTCCCTTTTCACTTTCTCGCATGCAGGTTGTATGAGTCTGGCTGAAGCTAATCGATAGCTGTTTGTGCCTGTTGTTCGCGCCGCTTGCTGCCTGTAGCCCCGTGACTGCTCGTCGGTCGGTGCTGCGAGTTTCTCGCCCTCCGGGGCTGCGCAAGCCGCGCCGCTTGCCCTCTGGTGAGTGTTTGTTTTGCTTATTCGCCGTGACTTTGTGCTCGGTGTTTTTCGTTTACTTCTTATAATTGAGGGGTTACTAGTGGCGTTTCTGCTCGACCCGACCCTGTTTATCTGGCTGTTTACCTGCGCGTATTCAGAGTGTGTTTGTCGGGTTACCAGTGGCGTTCTGCTCGACCTGACCCTGTGTCTTGTTAATTACCTTGCTAATTATTTGTTAATTATTCTGTCGGTCACTGGTGGCGTGTCTGCTCGACCTGACCCTGTTGAATTGGCTGTTGCCTGCGCGTGTTCCACGTGTTTCATGCGGGTTGTAAGTGGCGTCTCTGCTCGCACTACCCTACTATATTGTGGTTGTTCCCTGCACGTGTACGGGCGTTCGGTGGGTCACTAGTGGCGTCTCTGCTCGACCTGACCTTGCTGTATTGGTTGTTCCCGGCACGTGTACGGCGTTCGGTGGGTCACTAGTGGCGTCTCTGCTCGACCTGACCCTGCTGTATTGGTTGTTCCCTGAACCTGTGAGGCGTTCGGTGGGTCACTAGTGGCGTCTCTGCTCGACCTGACCCTAGCCGGAGTGCCCCTGTACTTGGCGGCGGACTGCTCCTGCGCGTTAGCTCGCTGGGATGCTTGAGCCGTTGGCCTGCCAGTCCTGTCTGGCCCCGATGCAGCAGGACTAATGGCCATGTGCTGTGTCCCTCCTGTCTGGGTGTGGGCCACCTGCAGGGAGGCGCTAACCGAGCGTGCATGTCCCGATTGTGCGGTAATGCCCTGGCCGGTGCGCGTGGCCCCGCCAGTCGGCCCTGGACGGACATTTCAGTGGCGATTCTGGGGACTGTGAGTCTGCCCTGTTGGTTGACCGACCCCCTGGTCGCAAACGTGAGGGCCGCCCGGGGTGATGACCCTTCCGCGGAAGAAGTCAAAGTCCTCTGGTCCGCGGGGTTCTGACTTCGAAGGTCGATTCGCTTTCTGTGGAGTTGGCTCAGTTGCGGACCCACCTTCATGACCTTCAGGCTGGTACTGGCCAGTCGGTGGCCCGACCGGTCTCGGTCCCTTTGTCGGTGTGCGATGAGGATGATGCTCTCTCGGTGGCGGCATCTGACACACATTTTCGGCGGCTCTGATGTTCTGAGCTCCAGGGTCTCGGAGTCTGGTTCGGTGGGTTCTGTCGGGTCTCTGTCGGTTTCCGATGAGCCCGTGACTGCGGCGATCCGAACGGCGCTCTGGCGCATTTGAAGTGGATGTGCCTCAGTGCGATGCGGGGCCCTCGAGTGCCTTCTTTCGCCGCCAGTCTGCGTCCTCGGGGTTCTCTGTTCCTCCTTCGGCGGAATATGTCAAGGAGCTACATGCCTGTTGGACTGACACGAGGGTTTTTTTCTAGGCCCAATTCGGACGGTCGGGCCCTGGCTTCTATGCAGGCGCCTGACAAAGTTGGCCTGGGGCATATGCCGGCGGTGGAGCCTGCCATTGCCTCCTTGATTGTACACCCTGAAGAGGCTCTGCGCACTAATGCCCGGTGCCCTCGGCCGCATGTGTCCGGGCCACAGATGACCTGCTCTGCAAGGCCTATGACATGGGGGCCCGCATGGGCCGCATTGGGAATCTCCCTGTCTCATCTGCTGTTGGGGCTGTCCGCTTCTCTGGAGGCTGTCCACATTGGACCAGTCCACGCAGGGGATGGTGGATGCTTCCTTGCAGGCTTTTGCCTTTCATGTCTAGGGGAACTGGGGCGTCTCCTCTCTACGCTGGTTCAGACTCGCCGCCAGGTGTGGTTGGCGCAGTCCCCTCTCTCCGAGGCCAGCCGCAGAGTGTTGAGGAGCGTTCCTGTGCTCCCTGGAGAGCTGTTTGGCTCGGCTGCCATTGCGGCTCTGGAGCGCGACGGTCCAGGCCCACTCAGACCCGGCAGCAGTTGGTGGGGACTGCACAGGCATCCCCCGCGTGCGTCACGCTTCTGCTGCCCCTGTGCGCCGGGGCGGGTGGAGGGCCCAATCCCCCGATGCATGGGTTGTGGCCACTTTGTCCGTGGGGTATCGTCTCCAGTTCCGCCGCCGGCCTCCTGTTCCCGGCCGGGTCCTTGTGACTGTCATCCAGGACCCGGTCAGGGCGCAGGCACTTGTCCGGGAGATTCGTACTCTACTGGACAAGGATGCCATCGTGCCTGTCGACCCCCTGCTGGATCCAGGGGGCTTTTATTCCCGTTATTTTCTTGTACCGAAAAAGACCGGCGACTTGCGACCGGTCTTGGACCTGAGGCGTCTGAATGTTTTCTTGAAGGTCCTCCCTTTCAAGATGTTGCGTGTCCGGCAGGTCCTCCAGGCGGTGTCCCCTGGGGACTGGTTCACGTCGATAGACCTGAAGGACGCCTACTTTCACGTCCCGATTGCTCCTCAGCATTGCCGGTTCCTGCGTTTTGCCTTTCAGGGGAGGCACTTCCAGTTCAGGGTGCTTCCCTTCGGCCTCTCGCTCTCTCCTCGGGTCTTTACGAGATGCGTGGCGGCGGCTCTTTCCCCGTTGCAGGCCAGGGGGTTGAGGATCCTGCCCTATCTGGACGATTGGCTGATCTGTGCCCCCACTCGCGAGCAGTCTCTGCGGGATACGCAGGCTGTGATAGAGCACGTGACCAGGTTGGGTCTGCTTCAGAACCACAGACACATGTTCAGTATAGCCCTTCAGAACCACAGACACATGTTCAGTATAGCCCTTCAGAACCACAGACACATGTTCAGTATAGCCCTTCAGAACCACAGACACATGTTCAGTATAGCCCTTCAGAACCACAGACACATGTTCAGTATAGCCCTTCAGAACCACAGACACATTGTTCAGAACCACAGACACATGTTCAGTATAGCCCTTCAGAACCACAGACACATGTTCAGTATAGCCCTTCAGAACCACAGACACATGTTCAGTATAGCCCTTCAGAACCACAGACACATGTTCAGTATAGCCCTTCAGAACCACAGACACATGTTCAGTATAAGACCAGATGTTTTTTCATTTGATTGAAGACACTCCATTTCTCTCAAACCTGTTCCCGTCCTGTGCATTGCACGAACCAGCAATAAGTAAGTCTTATTATTGTCTCTCTCCAAACACGGTGGTGATAAACTACTACTGTAGCCACAGCTGCCCTGGGGCACACTGACAGAAGCGAGGCAACCAGTCTGTGCCATCAGCCCCTCCGACCACCACCAACCATTCACACACACCAGACTCATTCTAGGCAATGGGGGTGAAGTGTCTTGCTTAGGACACAGCGTCAGCAGACAGTGGGAGTCGATGATGAAAGTCGGGCTCGAACCCGCGACCTTCTGGCTCAAAGGCTGATGCTCTACCAGCTGAGCTACTGTCGCCCTGAAGACCCTGTCAGTGGGCGGACAAATGGGCTCTAATATTAACTCTGATTTACCTAACCTTGTTAAGATAAGATATGCTTTTTTATCTCACAGAAGAGAAATGTACATGTCACATTTGGCATGGATAGAACACTCAGATTGTGCAAAAGGAGGAAATGTGCAAACATGTTACATGCAGGATATATATGTACAATAAAAGTGACAAGTGACAATTGGAAACAGTGTCAATAGTAGTGCAGGTTTTCACACAGTGATCATTTAAAGTGACTTATTGTACAGTCTGACAGCGGTGGGGATAAAGGCCCTGCGGTAGCGCTCCTTCCTACACTGAGGGTGCCTCAGTCTTCCACTGAAGGAGCTCCTCAGCTCCTCTACAGTCCTGTGCAGTGGGAGGTGTTGTTCATGATGGAGGTGGCTTTGGCTAGCACCCTCCTGTCCCTCACCTCCTCCACAGAGTCCAGGGGCCTCCTGTCCCTCACCTCCTCCACAGAGTCCAGGGGCCTCCTGTCCCTCACCTCCTCCACAGAGTCCAGGGGCCTCCTGTCCCTCACCTCCTCCACAGAGTCCAGGGGTCCCTCACCTCCTCCACAGAGTCCAGGGCCTCCTGTCCAGGGGCCCCTGTCCCTCACCTCCTCCACAGAGTCCAGGGGCCTGATCCTTCCCGCTCTGTGCATCCCGGGCCCAGCACACGGCCTGGAGAAGCTACCACAGAGTCATAAAAAGTCCTGAGCAGAGGCCTGCTCACTCCGAAGGACCTCAGCCTCCTCAGAAGGACCTCAGCCTCCTCCGAAGGACCTCAGCCTCCTCAGAAGGACCTCAGCCTCCTCAGAAGGACCTCAGCCTCCTCCGAAGGACCTCAGCCTCCTCAGAAGGACCTCAGCTTTCTCAGGAGGAAGAGGCGACTTTGGCCCTTCTTGTGCAGGGCGTTTGTATTATGGACCAGTCCAGTTTATTGTTAATGTGAACACCCAGGTACTTGAAGCTGTCCACCAGCTCAATGTCCTCCCCCTGGATGTTCAGCAGCGTGTGGGAAAGTGGTTTCCTCCTGAAATCGATGACCATCTCCTTGGTCTTACTGGTGTTCAAGCACAAGTGGTTGCACTCACACCAGGCAACAAACTCTGTGATAACCGACCGATATTCCAGTTCGTTCCCCTCAGACACACAGCCCACGATGGCGGAGTCGTCGGAGAACTTCTGCAGGTGACAGCTGTGTGTGTCGTGTGTGAAGTCTGAGGTGTAGATGGTGAAGAGAAACGGTGAGAGGACAGTGCCCTGAGGGGCCCCAGTGCTGCAGACGACCACCTCAGACTCACAGCTGCGCAGCCGCACGTACTGTGGTCGGTCTGAGAGGTAGTTGATGGTCCATGCAGTGAGGTAGTTGATGGTCCATGCAGAGAAGCTAGATTTCCCATCTCCTCGCGTCCTCCATCTTACCCTCTGCAGCGTGCCTTTCCTGACTGGTATTTGAACAGCGCTGGAGAAGTCGAAGAACATGACCCGATTGACTATTGCATAACTATTGTTGCCAAGGTGACCATTGACATAAAAATTCCCATGGTGACTATGGTTGTCATAGTGACTATTACATATCAATGGTTGCCTTAGTGACCTTTGCTACTGTTACCATTGCATCCGTTGCTATTGAAATCACTATTGGAACTATCTTGGAAACCCGTGGCCCATCATTCAGGCACTCTGGTTTCTCTTCAGTGCGTTGTTGTTGTCAAAGGTGGGACCAATGAGGTCTTTTGCTGGGAACCATGCTGGCCAGCTCACCGTCCCAGGAGCAGGGGCTTGGCTCTGATCCAAGCAATTCATACTTACCTGGCAGGGGCGAGACCATGATCATGAAGGTGGTTCACCCAAGGCGAGGCTCATCCATTGCACTGACCGGGTGTGCTGACCTTTGTGAATTCCCCAAATGTGGGAATCTCAACTGCATAATTTCTGATAGTGGGGGACTGCGTACGCGCTCTCCCCTGATCTCACGTACAAGGAAAGGTTTTCTGTTCTCTTCTCTTCCCCTCTCTTCTCTTTTCTTTTCTTTTTGCTGATGACAGGATGCTGTCAACCATGTGGCAAAGGTTGTCACATGGTTGTCAGTGGGGACCACACACACCCATCTTTGTGCAAATTAGGTGGACTTTAGCAGCTGATCAACCACGATAGAACTGCCAGGCCTAATGTTTTTGTTCTCCCGGGGCCCGACATTTGGGCACTCTTGTTTCTCTTCAGAGCGCATGGAAAAGTCCAGGCGGGAAAAGGCCAGTACTTTTCCATCTACTTCTCTGAGGGTGAAGCGCACGCTGTGGTGCCTCCTCCTGCCGGCATTGGAGGCCGACATTCTGGAGCAGGGCTGGACTGGGACAAAAAAAAGGCCCTGGCATTTTTTTCCTTCTTACCGGCCCAGGCATGTTTTTGTCACGTTTTTTACAGTTTGTATATACCAGGGATCGGCAACTCAAAAGGTTCAAAGAGCCATATTTGACAAAAAATACTAAAAACATCTGTCTGGAGCCGCAAAAAAATAACAGCCTTGTATAAAGCTTATATGAAGGTTACACAATGTAGCTACATTAGCCTATTATCTAAATGACCAAGTAAAGGCTACAAATACATGATTAGCATTCATGATTGTCAAATGTGTGTTTTCACTGCAGCGTGTCCTGGAGAGAATGACGCACCACGTGATGACTCTGCTTTAACTTTGACTTCCATTTTTTTGCCTTCATGCAACTGTAGAAATACAGTAAATAAATCTGCTTTTTGGCTCAAAGGTCACACACCTGCACTGTCCACTCATATCGATTACGTCACAGGCTGAAGTTTGCTGGAGCTGAATGTCCTTAATGGCCTTGTCTTTCAGTCTTTGCGGAGGTTTTTGAAGTCTGAAAAAGGTGCTCCGGATTTTGTATGAAAGAATCCTTCACATAATCCCTGTGAACGGTATTTAGTGCTTCATTGTTCCTCGTGTTGCAACAAAACTTCCTATTACATCGCAAACATGAAGCAGTCCTTCCTCATTGACTGAAAGCAAATGTTCAGTCTTGTTCTTAGTCCAGTCTTATTATCGACTCGTTCTCTTTTTATCTTTGGGATCCGTGCGCACACGCCGGTTTGTTTACAGCAGCGGCCGCCTGGCGCGGGGCCGCGCCACAGGATATGACTCACTACGTTGACAGAAATGTTGAAATTGAATATTACTTATACACATTTTTACAGCATTGAAATACGTTAGGAATGTTTTTCCTCCTACAGAAACCACATTCAAACTAGGAATAAAATATAGCCCTCCCACTCCATTTTCAGACATTTTTGAAAAGGCTCCAGGAGCCACTGGAGGAGCACTAAAGGTTGCCGACCCCTGGTTTATACAGTATGTGGAAGCATACTGTAGAGGATCAGGATGTCTACAGTTTCAACAAAAAAATAAAGTGCAATAGTCTACATTACAAGAGAGTAATAAACATGTCTCAGAGTGAGGGAGGTGGGCACAGACAACACTGTTGTTTGTTACAGGGAGGGTTGTTACAGGGAGGGCCACAGCCTCTCGGACTGTGGCCGCTGCCATCCGGATCACAGCCACGGGGGGGATCTGCATGTGCCTTCCTACCAGCAGGTTTCTGGAGGTCCATATGGCGTCTTTGGTGGCGACGAGGGTGAGCCAGATTCTTGTGAAGTCCTTTTTTGAATTTGGACTTAGGCCCACCCCGTACAGCATCAGCTGTGCTGTGAGGACCTCCCCTGCTGGTAGGTACGGGAATTGTAAGGAGCCGGCTGTTGCCCACTGGTCGACGGCGGCGCTGCACTCCCAGAGCAAGTGTCTCACCGACTCGGGCGCGCCACAACCCGGCCGGGGACAGGTTGCGGACTGTAGGAGGCCCCGGGAGTGCATGACGGACCTGACTGGGAGGACCTCATGAGCCACCATCCAGGACAGGTCCCGGAGTCTGTTTGGCAGAGCAGGATGGTCCACATTGCGCCAAACCTCGGAGGGCTCACCAATTGCGAGCCCGCGCACCGGACTCACTGGTTCCCGCTCCTGCACACAGGAGATTAAAAGACGATGTTTAGTTAAAACTTGCAACTCCTCCTGCTCCAGGTTAAAACGCTTTAAAAAGGTGGGAATAAAAGCGTAAAACAAGGGCAGGTTAAAAGACACAGGGACTCTCAGGTCAATGGGTAAAAACTTTTTCATTCTTAAAAAGGAGCCCATCCAGAATCTTGTAAAAGCCGTAGTTTTGGGGTTTCTGGATGGGCTCGTCGCCAGAGCGAGGTGAAGGGCGGTGAAGCGGGCTCCAAGGAACAGAGGGAGGTCCGGCACGCCTTTGCCTCCTTTCTCCTTTGACTTCTTTAGGACCTCCCTCCTCACCCGTTCCCACTTGGAGCCCCAGATAAAATAAAAGATTGCCCGCTCCAGGTTTAAAATCACTCTCCTAGGAGGCATAAAAAAAGAACAAATTAGTAAAAACAAAGGTAAAATCACAGCTTTAATGATTAAAACCTTCCCTTCTATAGTCAGTCCTCTAAGAGTCCAGAACCCCAGTCTTTGCCTAACTTTCCCTATGACGTCGCCCCAGTTTTGACTCCCTCCCCCCTCCCGGTCAAACCTGATTCCCAGTATTTTCTGTCCTTGGGTCACGGTCAGGGGGAGTCCAGCAGTCTCGTCAGGGGTCCAGGGTCCATAAAATTGGGCTTGGGTCTTCGCTCTGTTGAGCTTAGACCCAGAGGCCAGTCCAAACCAGTCAGTCAAGTCCAGAGTCCTGTTAACTGATAAAAGGTCGGTGCATAAAACATTCACATCATCTATGTATAAAACGCACTTGGCGGTGTCTGTTGTACACAGTGAGCTAGCTACATTAAGCTTCATTTAGCTATTTATAGCAGCTAAGCTAACGTCCTCCCTGTGCTACTGTGCTTTATCTCGTATTATCTGCAGTATTCACGTGTTGTCATTCTGTTTTGTGCTTGTATTTAAGTTGTTGTGTGTATATTTGTATGAGAATCTCTTCCCATTAGTGTGGAGATTACCAACGAGTAATGAGTGACCGGAGTATTCTCCTCATCTGGACCTGGTCTGGACCTGGTCTCTGACATACGTACTTTTGACTTTGTAAACTGTTGGTTTTGCACTTTACTTTTGTTTTCAATAAATCTGTGATTGTATCCCAAGACTGTGTTTCATTCATTTATTATTATTGTAGCTGAGGTTTGGGTATCGATTGTTTGTCTGGTCTCGGAGTCTGCTGTAGTCCGGACCCGAGTCCGGACTAGCCTAGCCTAGCCGCTAACTCGCTACCCCTATGGCTGCCGCTGTCTCTCCCTTGGTCCTTTACTGCTCGAGTTGCCATATGACGAGTTTAAACCCCGGATCCTCCTCTGAGGGCAGTGATAGATGTGTTAAGTGTAGTATTGTAGTAGCTTTGGAATCCAGGTGTACTGTCTGCTATTATAAATTCTACATATACAGCATGTATCTTCAAAATGTGTTGGGAACATCTGGGCCAAAATGGTAGAAGCAGCTGACTCTAATGATCCTTTACTCAGTCATGAGGCTGACGTGTGAGCAACACTAATGTTAGGACAATGTGCATGGCTGTCCTTAGATGTATGGTTTGCTTTTTCTGGATCTTGTGACTGTGTCTTATGACTTCAACAATCTATAAGATACGAGTCCGCAGTTTGTGCGGGGTCAGTCATGCCATCTTCATTCTCTGAGCTGACCCAGGCTGAGAGCGCTAAGCCTGAATTGGATTTGATGTATTCTGATTATGTCATTAAACTCTTTCTTTAATACATAACTCAGAGTGCATTCCTTCTCCAACAACTATACTGGTTTGTGCGGGAAACCCCATCTTCTGCTGATAAGAAGATACAACATTTTGGCGTCACGTAACAGTACATTTTTTTCAATTCTTAGCATGTTCAATGACGCAACATTTTGGCGTCACGACGGCAGTTTTGGGCTGTCAGAACAGTTTTTAAAGACGACACACTTTTAGGTGGCTTTGGGCCACATTTTGGCGACTCGACCTGAGGCGGAAGCAGAGCAGCGTACAGCAGACTGGAGAAAAGAGAGGCCGACTTTCTAAAAGGGTGAGATTTCACTAAAATCTTTTCTTCTTTGTGCTGTATTGTTGGTTTGCTCCGGAATCACAGTATAGTGTTGGAAGGATTTAAATTTCTAAATTTGTTTTAGTTTATTGTTCACGAAGGTAACGCTTTTGAGAATAATAAACTCAGTTTATTTTTACGTTAGAAGAGAGACACAGAGAGACACAGAGGCTGTGTCCAAAACGCTAGGCATCGGGCCGCGTAGGGTGGATATGTAGGCATCGTGACGTCACTTCCTCAAGCGACGGCTATTGCAGGGGTGTCCAAAACCACTTGGCGAGCCCGCCAAGCGTAGGCATCATGACTTCGTCTCCATGGAAACGGCCACTTTTGGAGCAGATATGAAGGATGCATCTGATGTATGCTTCGTTGCCTTCTTTTTGCCAAGTCACGGCCGCGCATGCGCAGAACTCCGTTTGGCATTAACATGTAAACAACAGACTCAGCTTCGACCTGCTGGAGCTAACATTATGGTGTAACGAGGGGGGGGCTATGGAGGTGTTTGGAAGCGGAATGAAATTTGACCGGAAAAATAACTATTGCAAAAAAAAGAGATTGAGTGACCGGGTGAGAGCACACTTGTCTACCAAGGAGGACAAAAAGGTCGTGGCAAGTTATTAAAATTTAATACAAGGAATAATTAAAACAGTAAAAAAAAATGCCCACAAATAAAAACACTGTTAAAAGTCCATTAAAAACAAGGTGGGCTAAAAAAAAGGTTAAAACTACTAAAAGGCACGGTCCACAGTCAGGTGCAGGCAGGTCCCACTCCCTCCTGGTCCAGGGCAGCACTCCAACCTGGGTCACACGCACCGGACCACCTAGAATGCAAAACATACGCCAGTACGGGGGTCCGAAACTATAAGGCCTTAGGCTACGATGGTGGAGTGTCGCTACAATACTTACACACAAGGCAGAGTTATCCTCTGCCCCTGCGTGTGTTCAGCGTCACAACACTCCTTCACTTAGTCTCGACTCCTCCCGTCTGGCTCTCGTCCTCCGCACGCTGAGACACCTACGCGGAAATCACTAGCGGCAGTCAAACGTTCTAAACAGTGATGTGCTCGATCTAACTTTATCCGACAAGTGTTACTATGTCCCCAAAAGGTACTCACACGGAAGGCAGAGTTCCCCTCTGCCTCTGCGTGTATATCGCCTCGCAACACTTGCGGTCTCAGCGTGCTGTAGTCCCGATGCATGTGCCGTCCTGCTCGTCCTGCTTGTGGTGGGGTGCCGCGGCTTTCCTGCTCCTGCGCCTGCGTGCTTGTTGTCTCTCTGCCTCTCTCTCTGTCTGTGTCCGAACGCTGCGCCGCCTCACTCCCCTCCTACGGGGCGCCCGGGTCCAGCGGCGAGCTCCAGCCCTGTCGCACAGCACACACACGGGCCAGCCACACACAGCACCCAGGATCCCCCCTTCAGCCCAAGGCTTCCATACACCACGTCTACACAAGAGCAAAACTCACCGGCAGGGCAGGGTCCAAATGCCCTGCCTCTGTGTAGTTCTCGTCGTGGTGCGGGGGTCCAGAGCGTGGGTGCCATGGTGCTGGCCCGGTGCGTGCTGGTCTCTCCTTCCGGGCTCGCCTCTCCTCGCTGCGCGTCCGCTCCCCGGTGTCGCGTCTGCCTCTGATCTCCTGCATGGCCTCTTTATACAGTCACCCCAGACACAGGTGTCTTGATTTGCACTCAGGTGCAGGCAGGTGTGCCGGGTAACCATGGCTACTGGGAGGCATGAAAGAAAACCACAGCAAACCAAAAAAAAAACATGCAAACAAAACACATGCCATCCCAGTCCACCGGATTACAATGGTAAGTACTGCTATACTTTACTGTGAAGTTATGTCTATAGTAAGTACTGCTATACTTTACTGTTGAGTTATGAACACGACTGTTATGATAAAACACAGACATAAATTAGATCTGCCACAGATGTGTGTATTTAACCTTGTTATCTGCTGTAAATAAGCTCAGTCCCGAAAAGCTAATGCTACGAGGCTAGTTCATTCAGATTCGGTTTTTGAACAAGAAAAATCATGTTGTGTTTTATCTTTTAGGGAGAAACAAACCCACTGATTAAATATTAAAGCTACACTGAGGAAATAGTCACGTTTTCATGGAAAAATCACTCTGCAGCACAGCAGCTATAGTATGCTAACACATGTTTTCTGTATTCATATAAAATAGATTGTGCATATCGTTTTTAATCCCATACTGAGACTGGGAAAACTGTATCTATTAGACATATGAAATTATAGAATAGGCCAAGAATAATTATAAAGCCCTTTTCATACAATAGTCTAATGAATAGTAAACACACATTATACAGAGGTTTCGTTTGTCATTAAGACATTTGCAGAGGACAAAGTCCCACTTCCACAAACACAGGTTTAAAGTGGTTAGCCATGCTCATAACTTGATTATTTGTGTATATTTCTATCATATCATTCTTCTGTTTCCCCTGCTGTGAAGCTTGCATCTCTAATATTAAATACTGTAAGGATTTCTGTATTTTATTTTTAACCAGTTTTTTGCAAAGCCCCAAATAAATAGTATTAATTGAATATGAAGTCTAAAAAGAATCCTAAATGTGGGCTGTGTTTTAATGCATGATGTTTGTGTTCTTCTTTTTCAGAGACTTGTGGTGAAATTAAGGTCATAATTTCTCCAGCTTCACCTCCTGCTTCACCTCCATCACCTCCTGCTTCACCTCCATCACCTCCTGCTTCACCTCAGTGGCGGAGCCAGACTTTTAAACAGAGGGTGGCCAGGGGGTGGCAAGGTTTTTTTCAAGGGGTCCACATTTATACTATTCCGAAATTTTATTTCATACAAAAACTGGCTAAACGATACATTTTAATATTAATCTTGTCATTATTTTTAATATAAAGTGAACTGAGAGCACACTTGGAAACTACAAAGCAAAAAAGTGTATTTAAATAGTAGTCTGAACAAAAAAGTGCAAAATAACATTCAAACATTGCATTACATTTTTCTTTTAACAAATTTAGAAAATTCCTACGGTTCTGGTGTAAAGCAGCAAAGATGTTGACAAACTCATCCATATTCAGCCCTGAGCCCTCCTTGACTCTACACTGAGGATACACTGAGGATACCAAGATGACTCAATCATCTGCCATGGTAGTTCTGAGATGGTTTTTAATAAGTTTTAGGGCAGAGAAACTTATTTCACAAGACGCAGTACTGACAGGTATTTAAAAGATCTTTGCAAGCCTCAAAAGCTCATGAAACACTTTCCAAACGTTCCAAAAGGACAAGGAAGTCCAATAGGGACTGTCTAATCCATTTTTTCCTCCCAAGAAGCCGCCTAGTTTGACGTACCTCATGCTTAAGGTCCTCTATATCTGACTCAAAGGTTCTGCCAAATGAAAACAGGGGCTCTTCTTTCAAAAATATTTTGGGGTTAAGCGACTGCACTCCATCCATAATCTTAGCTATTTTTTATCTTTTTTTGTGTGTGAAAAAACGCCTTCTGCCAATAGACAATCCTGCACCTGTCTGCGACACCCTCTCATTCTCTGAAACTCAATTATATAAGCTATATTTTAATACAACACAACAAATTCCTCATCATCTCAAAACATACTGCCTCTGAGTCTGACCTTCAGGTTTCATCATCCTGATCTACAGGCCTTTTCTTGACAAAAAAAGACGCAATGTTTCCTCCTTTTCTTTTCATGTTTACACTAAAGGGAAGAGGGCGATGATACGATGGGCAATTAATAATGGAAGATACACACGCATGCACACCCGCACGCACACACACGCACACCTGCACGCGCACACACGTACACAGGTACGCAGACCCACACTGGCACACACAGGCACGCACACACACGCAGACACACTGGCACGCTGACACACGCACACAAGCGCGCATACAGGCACGCATACGCACACACAGATACACACACTAAAAGTTCTACAAACTGAACAAGTAATGCGCTGCAGTACGTGTGTCAATACTTTGTGTCAAATGTAAACGGCTCTGCATCGCTAACTTACCTCTTTGTTTTCATCACGACTTGGGCACATGTGAGTCCAACAACCCAAAGCATTAGCATACTGCACTGGCTCCACACGGAGTCAGGGTGCGTTCACAGACGGGGGAAACCGTGGGAATTTTTAGCTTTTGACGGAAAAAGTGCGGAAGATTCTCAAGATTAACATTATTACATAGCCGTCTTCTTAGGGGGGCACTGGGGGTGGCAAGGATATTTTTAGAGGTGGCAGTGGCCACCCTGGCTACCCCTCTGGCTCCGCCACTGCTTCACCTCCATCACCTCCTGCTTCACCTCCATCACCTCCTGCTTCACCTCCTTCACCTTCTGCTTCATCTCCATCACCTCCTGCTTCACCTCCTGCTTCACCTCCATCACCTCCTGCTTCACCTCCATCACCTCCTGCTTCACTGCTGAAAACATTATGAACTACAACAAACTTGTATATAATATTTTCCTTTAATCACCAGTCATGAATAGTTAGAACAGTGGGCTCTGCATCTCTGAAGACATGTAGCAGAAGGAGCAGCAGCAGAAGGAGCAACAGGAGGAATAACAGCAGCAGCAGAAGGAGCAACAGGAGGAGTAACAGGAGGAATAACAGCAGCAGCAGAAGGAGCAACAGGAGGAGTAACAGCAGCAGCAGAAGGGGCAACAGCAGCAGGAGCAACAGCAGCAGGAGCAGCAGCAGCAGGAGCAACAGCAGCAGGAGCAACAGCAGCAGGAGCAACAGCAGCAGGAGCAGCAGCAGCAGGAGCAACAGCAGCAGGAGCAACAGCAGCAGGAGCAACAGCAGCAGGAGCAACAGCAGCAGGAGCAACAGCAGCAGGAGCAACAGCAGCAGGAGCAACAGCAGCAGGAGCAGCAGCAGCAGGAGCAGCAGCAGCAGCAGGAGCAGCAGCAGCAGGAGCAACAGCAGCAGCAGGAGCAACAGCAGCAGGAGCAACAGCAGCAGGAGCAGCAGCAGCAGAAGGAGCAGCAGCAGAGTCCTGGGCGTCTGCCTCTGACACAGGTCTCATCGACAGCACTTCACAGAGAACCTGGAAATAAAGAAAACTAATATTGTTGGTTTTATTATGATTTTGTTGTTTGTGTGAAATGTAAAGAGTCATCAAAGTGAGGTATTATTTACACAGCTACATATTTGTCAGCAGTACTTATACTTATACTTATAATTGAATACATTAAACTCAAATGTGATTAGTAACGGTCTGTTTGCTTTTCAAGAGATATAAAAGTGAATAAGAGCAGTGTCAAACATCTGTGTTCAACTCCATTTTACAGATGTCTGTTAATGTTTCCATGGATGTGTCAGTTATTATTATAGATCCATGGATGTGTCAGTTATTATTATAGATCCATGGATGTGTCAGTTATTATTATAGATCCATGGATGTGTCAGTTATTATTATAGATCCATGGATGTGTCAGTTATTATTATAGATATGGATGTGTCAGTTATTATTATAGATCCATGGATGTGTCAGTTATTATTATAGATATGATGGATGTGTCAGTTATTATTATAGATCCATGGATGTGTCAGTTATTATTATAGATCCATGGATGTGTCAGATAAATGGATGTGTCAGTTATTATTATAGATCCATGGATGTGTCAGTTATTATTATAGATAAATGGATGTGTCAGTTATTATTATAGATCCATGGATGTGTCAGTTATTATTATAGATCCATGGATGTTCCAGTTATTATTATAGATAAATGGATGTTCCAGTTATTATTATAGATAAATGGATGTTCCAGTTATTATTATAGATAAATGGATGTTCCAGTTATTATTATAGATAAATGGATGTTCCAGTTATTATTATAGATAAATGGATGTTCCAGTTATTATTATAGATAAATGGATGTTCCAGTTATTATTATAGATAAATGGATGTTCCAGTTATTATTATAGATCCATGGATGTGTCAGTTATTATTATAGATCCATGGATGTGTCAGTTATTATTATAGATCCATGGATGTGTCAGTTATTATTATAGATACATGGATGTGTCAGTTATTATTATAGATCCATGGATGTGTCAGTTATTATTATAGATCCATGGATGTGTCAGTTATTATTATAGATCCATGGATGTGTCAGTTATTATTATAGATCCATGGATGTTCCAGTTATTATTATAGATAAATGGATGTTCCAGTTATTATTATAGATAAATGGATGTTCCAGTTATTATTATAGATAAATGGATGTTCCAGTTATTATTATAGATAAATGGATGTTCCAGTTATTATTATAGATAAATGGATGTGTCAGTTATTATTATAGATAAATGAATGTGTCAGTTATTATTATAGATAAATGGATGTTTCTCTCTCATCAGCAAACACACGTTAATACATTTAGTTCTGATAAAATTACTTTTAAGTGATGCACAAACGAGGGCCATAGCAAATATATAATAATCCATATCTAATAATCATTTATTGCATATATGTGCATTGTTTACATAAGATATAACTTTGTAAAAACTAATGATTACTGCCAATACAATTGTTATAACAGAGAAAGTGTAACAACAAAAGCATCCTCTGTTTTTTCAGAATACGATTGTAAACATCCAGGGGGCTCTCATTACCTGAACCCGTGTTTAGACAGCCTGTTCTGGGCTTCAGCACTGCAGCTAACTGGGCTGTTAGCTTATAGCACCGGAGCTTCAGGCTGGAGGTAAAGTCCCAAAATTTTCGAATTTATCTCCAAACAGACTCCTGATATGACAATAAAGGCTCAAATGATATTAGAATTAACTTTTATGTCCTAATTAAAGCGTATTTAGAACTTTTTACCGTTGGTGCTTGAAGCTTTTGACGCGAGTGACGCGCCTGACGCCGTGGGAGGAGCTTCTCTGTTGCCTCTAGTCAACAGTGGATTTTCCAGAGAGCAGCAAGCTTTTATTTGTTATATAAAGCCAAATAAGGATTGTCGTGGGGTTTCTACAAAACATGTTCTGGGTTCACCACAGACTTGAGAGGCTGCAGTGTTTGCTGAGTTTCGTCATTTACTCCAGGGGCTGCGTACGAAGAAGTTTCGCTTTCAGCTGTACTTCCGCATGTCACTCGCCCAGTTCGAGTTTGCAAACCGCGGAGCTCGCCTCTCCCCACCTTGCTCTCGCCTCTCCCTATCTCTCGCTCCCCTGCCCGCCTGGAGCTGCCTCGCTCTCGCCACCTCTCCCCACCTCTCGCTCCCCTCTGCCTGCCCGGAGCAGACTCATCGCCTGCTTCTTCTTATATTAAATAATTTACGTTTACTACACAGCATGTGTACAATGGTTTTGTTACTCACTTATTAAGTAAGTGAATAATATTACTAACAACATTAATGACAATAAAACAGCAGCAGCTGTAGTAGTTAGCTGCTGCTGCTTGTCTCCTGATTGGTTGAAGCCCGCGTCAAAGCTCCAAAAGCTCAACTTTGCTCAGCTTCGGCGTCAAGGGATTTTTTGACGCGGAAAGAGACGCGAGCGATTTGCGCGTCAAAAGCTTCAAGTGTTGCGCGTATTACTCGCGACTTTTGAAGCTTTTGACGCTACACCATTCACTTTCAATGCAAACCTGACGCTTTTGATGCCAAAGTTAAGTCCGGTCTGAATGCGCCATTAGAGTTTTGTGTAAAGTTTGTTTTAAGCAGTCCACTGGTCCTGTGAAACTGCACTGCTAGTGTAACCCAAATCTGATTTGCTCATGCGCAGAAACCCGACAGATCTAATTTTGTTTGAACAGACTATTGCTAATCATTTTGAATACAGTATGATACATGCATTAAATTTAATTCATTATTTCCATTATCAACCCGACAGACCAGTCACAGGACACGTCATCGGCCTATGTCAGTAAAATGACGCATGCAGCAGTCAACTCAGGGACTGCTATCATAACAGTAGCAGTGTGGTATCCAATGGGGGCGGGTCTCGGCTCAAAAGTGGCCAAAATGATGTGCGCTGACATGCTTGCAATACCATTCCGGGCCGATGGGGGTGGACCCGGACTAAGAATTAGCCAATGCTAACATATAGCATTGGCACACCTCTCGAAGACAGGATGGTCCAAAAGTTGGCTCTTGGCCCAAAGCTCCGTTCCACATGTGTGTCAATGCTGAGGGGGGTGAATTTTTTTGGACCAGTTTCTTGTTCAAATAAATGGGACTCTCGCCGGCTGACGCATGCGCAGATGCGTTTTTTCTAGGGCTGTCAAACGATTGCATTTTTTTAGTTGATTAATCGCATAGTAATGGTGAGTTAACTCACGATTAATCGCATGTTTAACATTCTATTTCAAATCCACTCCAATTGAAGTTAAAGGAGATTATCAAATATAATTACCAGTATTGGGTAAGTTACTTTGAAAAAGCAATTAGTTATAGTTACTAGGTACTTCTTCCAAAAAGTAATTGACTTACTAACTGAGTTACTCCACTATAAAAGTAACTAGTTACCAGTAAAAGTAACTATTGCGTGGTACCGAGCTTTAGCTGGCTGTAATTTAGGATAACTTCTAAGTAGATTAATTGTTGCAACAACCCCACCCTATTTTAGTATGATATGTTAGTTTAGGGAACTGTCCTGCAGGCAAACAGGTATAAGACAGGCCAAGGTGCCATTTAATTAAATTGCATTTATTTTTATCTATTGATCAAACAGATTACAAAACTTGCAATTGAAAGAGACTATTTTAAAATAATTAGTTCCCAAAAACACACACGAGCAACACTCGCGCCTGACAGACAAGAACCAGGGAGAATACAGTACGCAGAGCGTGCCTGACAGACAAGAACCAGGGAAAATACACTACGCAGAGCACTGAGTATGTGAACGGAGCAATCGCTTGCTGCTGTTATTATAATAGCTAGATCCATGCTTGCAGCCCGTGCAAAGCTTGCACTCACTCACAGCCGCTAACAACAACCAGAGCGGCCACGGAGGAGGCCATCTCACACGCAGCATTCTGAGTGATATTCTTATGGATAAATGGGCGGGTCATTCGGACATGCGTTAATGCGTTTAAAAATAAATAACGCGTTAATAAAAAATGTAATTAACGTGAGTTAACGCGATAATTTTGACAGCCCTAGTTTTTTCACAATTTTCTTGTGGGCGGGACCACTCGCGGCCATTTTGGATAGCTCCAGTGGAGCATATTTTTTGGCCCATTTGTTTGAACGGCGGAGATAGGCGTGACTACGTCCGTTAATATATACAGTCCATGGTGGTATCACAGGAGCAGTGGACTGCTTAAAACAAACTTTACACAAAACTCTTACTCTTAAAACACACATATCACAACGCGGAACCATCAACATCTCGCCTCAAATTGCATTAAAAGTGACATTTGTGTCTTAATTCGTACGTATTTTAAATTTTAAAGCAATTCGCGAACTGTATGTCCACCATCTTGGTTTGCTTTGGTTTCCGTGAGACGCGCATGCGCAGGTTTGCATTACATCATTAACAGCTGAGGGAGATCATCTCGACGGGCAGACCAACTCGACGGAACACCGGCACTTCCCCTATATATACCTTGGGGAGATCCACATTGAGAGAGCAATCCGCTCCACACGGACGAACAGGCTATAGATCCAGGACCTAAGCTGAAGAACGAGGACCCAAGCCACCCAGCGGCTGCAGAACGAGGACAGGTGCGGTGCAGGACTGAAGCAGCCCACAAGGCGGGTTGGGCAGGGCACTCCTTGGGTTCAAAAGTGGATTTGCCTTTTGCTGCATTTACGGAAACATATCTCACCAGCCTTGGTCATCATGAAAATGGAAATGTTAACACCAAGAATGACGTTCTAAGTGCTTTAGAAGTTAAGGCATTGATGTATAATGAAGCCAATAATTCCCTTTGGCTGACGTGTCCACAATTTGATACAGAAATCAGACAAAAAGATTCTCCAAGGTTAACATCTGCATTTAATTATCTTTACAATCAGATACAGAATATTCAACAAAAGTGCTCCTATTCTATGCCTGCTCTATCCCTGTGCGTTGCCCCTGTCCTGTCTGACCTCAAAACCCTCCGAGGGCACATATACGGGAGACTTCCGATGACGTCATCCATACACGTCCAAGGGTGGGGCTTTCCGGGTGTGCTGACGTCCCTTGTCCACTGGGAGGCGTTAGAATGCTGTTGGTGAATTCCCTCTCCGCCTGATGGTGAGGGACTTTTGCTCTGTCAGCAGATAATGTTTATTATCGAACGTTAATAATTCGCCTTGTTCAAAGGCGATATCTTTTTATAATTCCCGTCTGCTTATCCTGTGTCCTTGTGACTTAATCCCTGAGGGCACAGGTCTTTTTGCTTGGGAAAGAGACAAGAGTTCAATTCCGGGTCAATCAAATTCACATCTGCCTTTAGTCTATATTTAAAATATACAACAGTTCCCCTCTGTTGACCTATATTAAACCAATTTAGGTCACAATCTTTCAATATCCCTTCTGGGTGCCGGGACTGGGAAGCTCGTCCATCATCGCCTTGGTTCTTGGTTCTGGCTCGTTATCTGTGAAGAGTTAATACAGAGAAAACAAACAACACACAACCACATTCGAAACATTCCTTCACTAAACTCTTTGATGACCACTGCTGTCATTCTGATTCTTCTTCAACCTCGTCTGTAATGTATGCACTAAAATTATTCACTATAGTTTAAACTATTCTAATCCATTTACAAATATGTTTGCTTATTTTGCTTTTATTGAGCCCTATTCTTAAACATATGTTTTTATCTAATAAATCTATCTATACTGGTGGTTTGCTTTCATTATCAGTGGCTCTGTGCCATTTCGTGGGGCTTTGCTCATTTTTCCAAATACATTTTGTTGAACCAGGAAGTGCTGTCACTTCCTTCTCTCAGACCGTTTGGGATAAATGTACATCGTTAATCAAATTGGTATTATCCGTACAGGAGCTAATCTATTTTAGCAGGTTTCTCTGGGGTTAGTCCCTATACAACGGTATTTTGATTCTCTAATCTGTTGCTGACAAATCGACAGCTCTTAAAATTCTCAAAAATACCTAAAGATCTACTTTTGTGCTATACCCAAATACATTAAAATGCTTTCAAATGTTTTTGAATCTGTGTTGGTTCTAATCGATCTCATTAATCTATCTCATTAGCTTTTTGCATTGTCAACATTCACCTATGTTTGAAACAAGTGAATTTGACAGTATCTAATAAAACTGTGCATAAACTGTAATGAACTTTATCTACCTTTGAAGTAAATACTTTTAGACATAATATGAAGGAAATGGTCCTTTTACCGTTTGATATTAGCCTTGGCTAAAAATAATCTCCATTTTGAAAGCATCTATGGTTGATGCATTTATCTATTCAATAAACAAAAGCACATTCATGGCTTCTGTCCGCTGCTTATAACTGTTTAAAGAGTTGTCCCAAACTTAATATGTGTAAATACATCAGCTGTTTGTAATAAACAATAACATTTAACCTGTTCTCCAATGGAGCAGCTCAGAGGCTGCGTCAAGAGCAATGTTATATTTGAGCTATTTTTAGATTTAAAATTGTGTTAAAGCCTGTCGTTCTGTGTCTGCATTTTAATACTACTCTCTATAAACACCTCTGCACTAGTTCCTACAGATGTGGAAAACAGAAACATCTAAAATCTGACTCCATTTGATTCCTTTTTACTTTAGTTATTAGAACAATTTAACCTTATTGATACTTATTTCCACAATAGAACTATTTTGATTATTCCCTCCGGTGGACTCACCACCTGCAGGAGGATCAGTGAGGGGCCGGTGCTCTGTGTACTGGGTGCAGCTCTGACTGCCACCCCCCCCCCCCGACCCAGAAATGGATTAAGGGGAAGAAAATGGATGGATGGATGATTATTCACTACTCTAACTATTATTACTATTGTTTATTCTGACACCTCTTCTTAGCGACCCTTCAACCTATAGCTCCTTGAATCCAATGACATTATAGCTCCAGACTATTTCCTTCTATTCTATTATTATCTTATTATCCATCCATCCATCCATTTTCTTCCCCTTAATCCATTTCTGGGTCAGGGGGGTGGCAGTCAGAGCTGCACCCAGTCACAGAGCACCAGCCCCTCACTGATCCTCCTGCAGGTGGTGAGTCCACAGGAGCTGAGATCTTTCAGTTGGGGCTTTGGGCAAAGTAGGGTTAAGTGTCTTGCCCAAGGACACAACGACAGCAGTCATCAGTGGGAGTCGTGAAGTAGGTCTTACTGTGGGCTCGAACCCACGACCTTCAGGCTCGAAGGCCAATGCTCTACCAACTGAGCTACTGTCGCCCCTATCTTATTATTATATGATATATTATCTTAAAGAGTAGATCTGTTTGATGTTATAAGCGCTATTATTTCTCCTTTTGAATTTGCACAACACTAAATTTAGAGTGACCCCCTATGGGACAAATAAAGAATTGTATTTTATTTTGGCAACTCCGAAAATTACTTAATAATTTTCCCATTTTGCTTTTTTAGGCTGCCCTTTTCTATTATTTATTTGGTCTTGTAAATATATGTTTTACACTTCTTTCTAATGATTTAGAAGGTTAAGGACCATGACCACCTATGACAATACAATACTCCCCTCTCTTGGTCATGGGCCAAGTGTAAATGTATGCATCTGTGTGTGTGTGTAGATTTACTGTTCCTCCCTCCCAGTACCTTCAGCAAGGTATTCATCTCAGAGTACTTTCTCAAAGTACTTTTCTCAGAGTACTCATCCCAGAGTACTCTCACTTTTACACCTGTTCAATAAAGCTTGTTATCTTTGAATCTCTAGTACTTACACCGTATGCTGTTGACAAAAAATAATTATTCCATGATCACATTAAAACATTACAGACACATTTGTTATTCCATTCTCCGTTCAGCACTCCTCATTTCACTCCACACTCACATCACTCACACAGGCCGACTCCCCACGTTAGTATATTCGTCCAGAGTTTGTTAAGGTCAACGTAGTGTACTTGACATGACGCACAAACATATAACATACACAAACATATAACATAAACAAACATATAACACACACAAACATATAACACAGAAGGCCTGTAATTTTAACTTTGTTATATTTTTCCATGTCCAATTACAATTGTCTCATGAGCTATTTCTCTTGTTGCAACTTTCAGAGCCTGCAGAACATGCAGAGCTTTGAGAGATTTTTTCTAAAAGGATCCATTTCAAACTTTAGTGTTTACCACGTGGTCTGTACTCGGGCTTATCACAGATTGTGTCCCCTATATCTTTAATGAGCTCTTGTTACTTTAAAATGTTTTTTCCTTCTTTTTTCCTTTTCAGTAAAGCCAGGTCGGATTCATTAAAAATGTAAATTAGTCTCAAACTTTAATACTTCACCTTTGTTTCACGTTCATGTGGAGAAAAGACCATTGTTTTATGTGTGTGTACTTGCACCAATCATGTCTCAGATAAACTGCCAACAGTTGTATCAAAGACATAATTGTCCTAATTGTTTCTAATTTAGCTATTTGGAAGAGAAACATGTCATAAAAGATTTCATAAAATGTCCCTACATCCTTGTTTTCAACCAATGAACAGTGTTGCGTCTATGTGTTATCAGAAATGATCCAAAATCACCTTTAGCCAAAATTTAGATATGCTTTAAATCATTTTTCAAACTTTAATTGTCTGAACAAACCATTTTGTATTAAATGCAGCGTCCATTAAAAGCTGCAGTTCTCTTTCTAGCACCAGTTTCAACTGTGCATGTGATTGTTCTTAAATGAGAAACGAGCCACGGTTCAGAGGTTGAAAACACTGCTTTAAATATCCGTATTACCAAGATCATGCAGTCAAAATCAATAATTCTAAACTTCTCCGCGTCTATAACTTTAAATAATAATACTAGTTTCAATAATAGAGCTCCTCTACTTTAAATATACTGCTGTTCTAATCTCCTTGTGTCTCATGCTAAAGCAAGAGTCTAATTAATTTTAACGATTGTCCTGTATTCTTTCATGCAGCTAAATGTAGTGTTATGAACGAATGACCTAAATGTGTAAATACGACTTAAATTCCACATGTCTCTGTGCGCTTGTTTGTCCGTATATATTTACCTTCTGTCTGTCTCATTTAGCCCGGCCACGTCTTCTTCTTATGGCGTCTTTCAGTGTCTTTTGTCTCAAAGTGTCCAATGTCTTTGCCTCAATGCCTTTTTTCCTTCTTTAAACAATCACTTTCTTTCTTCTTCTTTCAATCACTTTCTTCTTCTTTCAATAACTTTCTTCTTCTTGCAATGTCTTTTTCTTTCATGTCTTCTTTGTCTCATTTTTGACGCACACCAATGTGTCGTCCTTCGCTTGGTTTACACAACGTTCTTCTCCGTGCACATAACTCCACTCGGTTTGTGCAAAAGTATGGTTTTTCTCCATGAAATGGAGGCCGGAGAGGTCTTCTTCGAGAGTTCCTGTTAGCTGCTGCAGCCGATGCTGCTGTCTTTGCTGCCCCCTGTGGGTCTGGGGGAGACGCAGATGGTCCGTGCTGATGGCGCCCGATTGAGGTCTTGTGGCAGACGATTTTGGCCAAATGAAACAGACAGAAGTTTTCTCGGAAAAAACAGACAAACAAGAAGCACAAACAAGTGTGTTAATTACCATACCAAACCAATGATTAATTACAATTCAAAATAAACCTATGAAATAATTAATATTAACATTTTAAACATTAGATTCTGAAAACCGAATTCTGCATTCAACTGCTATCCTGAGCCCTATTTTTCCAAAAGTATAATGCTCTCTAAGATCATTCTAACTTTTATATCACCAAAATGTAGGGAAAAAAACTTGTCCAGACGCCTTGGAGATAAAAAAAATAAAAAATAAAATAATGCCTCTTTATAATCTAACTCAAAGTTCTGTGATCCTATGACTCCATGTCAGTAACATTATCGTGTGTATAAATGTAATTTTCTACAAAAAAATTCTTTCTTCACGAGAGAGAGAAAGACAGAGAGAGAGAGAGAGAGAGAAAGAGAGAGCGAGAGAGAGAGCGAGGAAGGGGAGAGAGAGAGGACAGAACGAGGGAGGGGAGGGGCCTCCCGAACAAAGGAAACATGGAGTCTGAAATACTTTCCTCGTTTTTCTCGTGACAAAGTTTTAATCAGTGGTAAAAGTTTTTCTCACGTCAAACGACACTTTACATTTTATCCTTAAATACGTCAGTAATGGAAAACATTACTATTTGCTACCTGATTAATGTATCGAGGGTTCCAGTAGAATCCTTTTTTTTTTTTTCTTTCTGATTCTCTGTAACTATCGAAACATTACATCACAATACAAGAGAAAAACTCCCAGACTGATCTTTTGTCATTTCTTCACATGAAAACTCATAGTTACAGCCAAGTGGCTCCTTCTTTTCTCATTAATCAGATCATTATTATCAGAATCCACATTTTAAATACTTGGCTTTTTTCTGTTTAAATGTACCCTTTTTCCCCGCCCCCCCCCCCCCCCGGGGATATGGAGTTTTTATTATCCTATAACTTCTGACCCTAACTGTCCCTATTTTCTAATCCTATTTCTCTAAACACTTGTGCCTCTTTTGCACTTTAAAACGGTGTGCTTCTTTTGCACTCTAAACGGTGTGCCTCTTCTGCACTTATAAACTCTGTGGCTCTGATCCATCATCTATGTTCTGTTTTTTTGGAGGGACCCATGCTTCCCCCAAGGCCAAAAACGTCTAAACCTGACTATTGTTCTATCGCGTCCGATAGAATCGCCCGTCACGGCGGTCGTCTGGCCACGCTGCAGTCCGCCGAGCCGAATTCTCTCTCTCTTCCATTTAAAACAATGTGCAGATTTTCAAAAGTAACGATCCGCTTACCTCTTTCGAAGAGAAGAGAGAAGAGAAGAGAGAATTCTCCCGGCCGACAGACCCAGTCTATATCTGAGCTCATCTTGCGTCTTCTTTCTGTATCAAATCACGTCTCGGGTCACCAAATGAAGCCAATAATTCCCTTTGGCTGACGTGTCCACAATTTGATACAGAAATCAGACAAAAAGATTCTCCAAGGTTAACATCTGCATTTAATTATCTTTACAATCAGATACAGAATATTCAACAAAAGTGCTCCTATTCTATGCCTGCTCTATCCCTGTGCGTTGCCCCTGTCCTGTCTGACCTCAAAACCCTCCGAGGGCACATATACGGGAGACTTCCGATGACGTCATCCATACGCGTCCAAGGGTGGGGCTTTCCGGGTGTGCTGACGTCCCTTGTCCACTGGGAGGCGTTAGAATGCTGTTGGTGAATTCCCTCTCCGCCTGATGGTGAGGGACTTTTGCTCTGTCAGCAGATAATGTTTATTATCGAACGTTAATAATTCGCCTTGTTCAAAGGCGATATCTTTTTATAATTCCCGTCTGCTTATCCTGTGTCCTTGTGACTTAATCCCTGAGGGCACAGGTCTTTTTTCTTGGGAAAGAGACAAGAGTTCAATTCCGGGTCAATCAAATTCACATCTGCCTTTAGTCTATATTTAAAATATACAACAATATGTATATGGTGTGATTCCATGAAGATGGTGCATGACCACCATTTCAAAAATAAAAAGCTAAGTGCTCGTGAACAAGAGGGAGTTTTTTGTGTGCTTTTCACATCTCCCTTTTTTGGGAGTTTTTTCATAAATAAGTTTTCAAAAACAGTGTTTAAAAAGGACTGCTCAACATAAAACAGTCATAATACAAAATAACAAAAAAATAAGGCAGAGGGTACACAAAAAGAAATGTCGCTCCTCTGGTTGTTCGAGCCAAGGAGCCTGTACCAAGGTCACATATGGTCACATTTGGTCTGGAGCCTCCCCCTTGGAACAGTCCAACAAGGACCTTCCTAAAGCCTAGCGTACATCGACAGAGAAACTGAGGACAACTAGTTGCAAGGCGGCTTTTGGCAACTGAGAGGAGATGGTGGGAGATGATCAGTTGCCGAAATCGGTCGATGTGCGCGCTCTTACAACTGGAGATGATCAGTCGGTCTCCAGTTTCAGTCAGTTGCCCGTGTTCTACTTTTCGGAAACTAGTTGTCCTCAGTTGCTCCGATGTGCGCGCTCCATGCGCCGCTCCGACAACGTGTGTGTATTGCGTGTATTGCGAGCCCGCAACAGTTTATGTCAGAAAACACACTGTAGTTGAGGCCAGTCGATGTACGCGCTGTTATTCAAGAGACTGGCCTGCGACTCAGAGTTGCCCGTTTTCGTCAGATTGTCGATGTGTGCGGGGCAGCAACTCAGAGGCGACGGATATAATCAGTTGCCAGTCCGATGTACGCTAGGCTTAAGAGTTTAAGGCAGCGGGGGCTTGTAGGGGTTTAAAAGTTTGGTAACTTAGTGCCAGACCTAAATTAAAAAAAATATCAGTAAAATATTAAAGTAAATTCTAAAATGCTCAAGGAGCCAGAGGAAGCAAAGTTCATCTAAAACCTAAAAGGCTATTATTACATTATTGTGGTCATTAAATATTGTGGTCAATTGTGTCAAAGGCTGCACTTTAGTCATAACGAATTTAAATGGAGCACTCATTGGAGAGCTGTCTCTGTTCTGTGTAATTCTTTAAAACAAAATAGGGATTTCTCAAATAACATTTAAATTCTAATTAGGTCTCTTTAAATGTGGCTGGACCACAGCATGTTTAAAAATTAATGGGACAAGCCCTAGTCAAGAGACTGATGATCGATAAAATGGAAAGTCGAACCACATTTAAAACATCTCAAAATTTGTTGGGGAAATTAGACAACAATGATCAACAATAATCATATATTATATACTTTTTTTTTTTTTTACTAGGCCTATACAATCACGTAGCTGATAAATGCAATGATTGTATATGTTTTGATACAATAAAATTGTATCAAATATGGACTTCATTGAGGAGGAAATGTTATGTGCAAAACTACTCAAACTTCAGCGTGCTCTGAAAAAATAATGGTCGATTAATTGCAGCACTAGTTCTTTCTGCTGACAGGACTCAGATCAGCCTGACAGTACAGCACAGCATCAGGAGTGAGAATTGAGATGTCCTTCATGTGGTACCTCGGGTTAACTATGTCTTGGCAACAACCCCAGGCTTCTGCAAAAACTCCAATGGTGAGAATGCTGATGACACCGGTTTTGCGAGATGGTAATCTAGGTAATAACACCTGGGCACCATTGCAGTCTGACTTGTCCTGAGAGATTGGAATTTCAGGTCTCCGCAAGTGCTAAATACTGGAAACCTGTTAAACTAGAAAGGAGAATTCAACCATCACTCAAAGTGACCTGTGGATTCATTTTGTGCAATGACTGCAATGAGTGAGATTATTTAATTAGTTCAGGGCCAGAGCTTCACCAGGTCTGAAGATAGAGATCTGGGTCTAAAACAAGGGCTTATAGGTTTACGTGGGCAGGACTAAAATATCCTTAACAGTTTATTCATGCACAACGCCTCCTCCTCGCTTCCAGAACAGCAGCAGCGCCATGTGACCCACTCATCCGTGCGCTCTGCTTAGGTGTCTTCTTTCATGACACAAATTGTAGGTAAAAAAGCTGTAGGTAAAGTCATGTAGCCAGTGTAAAGAAACATGACTTGTATTCTCTGTGCGTCGTCATCATTAGGTTTTAGTGTAATTATCCTTCTGGTCAAGTGGTCTGAATTTGGTAACTCTCAATTTTGCGGCAGAAGATTGATTCCTGGTCAGAACGTGGATGTTTTTAAAGTTTTTAATTTTATCTGAAACCAACCTACTCCATTGGTCTTAGAAGTTTATAATTATTGTATTGTTTCGGGCGACAGTGGTTCAGTTGGTAGAGCATTGGCCTTTGGGCCTGAAGGTTGTGCGTTTGTTTGTGCACACCATTAGACCTACTTCACAACTCCCACTGATGTCTGCTGTCATTGTGTCCTTGGGCAAGACACTTAACCCCACTTTGCCTGAAATCCCCGCCAGAAGATCACTGCTCCTGAGGACTCACCACCTGCAGAAGGATCAGTGAGGGCCTGGTGCTCTGTGTACAGCTCTGACTGCCACCCCCCTGACCCAGAAATGGATTAAGGGGAAGACAATGGATGGATGGAGGGATGAGTCAATATCCAAAAATCATTTTTCAAGTGTCCATCACTCACTTCAGACAATGAGTCACAAAGACTGGGGCTTTTATGGGTATTCTAAAAACATCGAGGAGGATACTCACCACTCCCATAAACTGTATGACTGGTCCACAACTTTAATTCAATTCAATTTATTCTCGTACAGCCCTAAATAACAATAGTTATCTCTCATTAGTTCTTTGAGTCATTTGAGAGTTTGAGAGCTTTTTGTCAATCTAACTATTTTGAAATGAAAGGTTTCCGGCCAGTAAACACTAAACATCAAACTATTAAATAGATGAATACGCCAGAACAGAAAATCCAATGAACCAATACTGTGCTCATATCTGATATAGAATCTTCTTACTGGATCAGCTAAAACACATTTGTCTTTATTTTGAACTTTTTCTTCAAGTTTTTCCACACAGACTCTCACTAGACTGATGTTGCTATACCAAGGAAAGTCATCACTCTTGTAAAATTATAACTCTTTACCATGTTCAGGAGCTTGATGGATATTTTCTAACAATTGCCTGTTAGAATGTTAAAAAAGGTAAATACTACAAGTATATTTCAAGAGGCTTGGACAGTCCTTATCAAGGAGACGGGCTGGGCCATAGACTGAGAAGTTGCTAGTCCAGTTGGTGTCCTGCCCATCTGCCCATCTCATACTGTGATTGGCTGACCCTTTTCACAGCAGTCTGTATATATTGGTGTAAATAAAGGCGTCAGTTATGTGCATCTCAGCAGGTAAGACAAAGATCAGTTATCCATGAGTAACATTGTAATATGAATACTAATTGTAACTATTGTCTTTCAGCGATGGGTTTCCTGTTGCTGCATTTTGCTCTGCTGCTTCTCTTCATCTGTAAGTTCATGTCTTTTTTCTCAATATTTGCTTTAATTGGAAAATAAGTATCGTGATGTAGGTACATTTTGACTTTCGTAACTCCATAAGGAATCAAGTAGCTCTAGTCCTATTTGACTCCTGTCATGCGTCCTCCATTGAAAGATTTTGCTTATCAATTTTCCAAATGCACTCATCCAAATTATGTCAAAAACGATTTAAAGTTGGAGTAGCTATTTGTTTCATAAATCATACATACATTTTGCTTGGCCCACACAAAAAGGCCCAACTAAAATTGTGTCTACTAATTGCAGTAGGATGCAGTTCAAAACATTTTAGTATAGTTTGCCCAGTATAGTTGAGCAATGATGATTACTGGTAATCCATACTTATTTTTCCCTCTGAAAAGGTCAGACATTATTTTAAAGTCTGATTTAAAGCTGTACAGAGGTTGCATGAAAACTACTACCTAACTATTTTGATTTTCTTGTGGTTTGATAATTCAACCATTAGCTTTTGATATTTTTTTTATCACATACCTATTTTCTACCAATCCACATTTAATTCTCTCTACAAAGTGAGGTTTTTAGTATTGACTGAATATTGACTCTTAAATTGCTGTGCTTTCTACCAGCGTGAGACCCATTCATGGTTCAATGTTTAGTAATTTATCCGAGTTGTCGGCTCCATCAGATGAGTCCATTGTTGGAGCTGGGGGCAGGTGCCTCTGTGAAAGAAATCTAATGTAAACGGCTGAAGAATTGGAGAGAGCAGCACAAAGGCTCGCCATCTAAATTGAAAATGGCTTTTTGGGGCATTAGGACTTCAGCGTTATTGAAACAGTCATTATTATGCAGTAGGTCGGCATTGATAATATATCAATCATTCATTTATGTTCTCAGTGCAAAAGACAGTGTTTTTGCAACAGTGAAACAGTCATTTTAATCCTATAAATGTGTAGTGGTGTATTGGTCTGAAAAAAGTGCTATATAAATAAAGATTACTTACTTACTTACTTTATACCTGCACCCATGCAAGTAAGGATAGGTCAAGAATGTCATTGCAATGAAGATAAGATTTATATTTATAGGCTAAACAATATTGATGCTTTCAAATGACTTAAATGTAGGATTTTGAAGTACCTGATTTTCACAAAAGATTGTATTTATGTATACCAGTCCAGTGCCATTCTTTTTATTTAATGCTGTTTTATTTGAGGATACTTTTTATGGATTTACTCATGGAAAACGATGACTCCAAACATATTGTAGTTAACTCACTTGTCTTATTTATGAGTGGATTGCTAATGCAGTTTTTAATCAAGTTGTATGTCTAATAAAACCGTTAATATGTTTGGTTATGGAGGTCAGAATGCCTATTCGTCTTGATAAAATATACTTTAGGTATAAACTATTGTCTTGAATTAATAATGACTAAACTCACTATCTAACTAAATTCCAATGGGCCTTCGTTATCATAACAAACAGCATGTATCAAAGGAAACTTGAGAAAGGGAAGAGGATGTTTCTGTAATAAGTAGTTTAAAGACTTTATCAGATATCACTTTTTTACACATTTGTCTCATTTTCATCAGGTCCATGCCAGGCTCAGGGCGAGGAGGTTACCGATGAACCAGGTATTTTAAACACATTATGCAAAAATGTCTTTGAAATAATATAACCCTCCTCATTTAAACCAGATCTGGAATTGTTTTTAGCTCCATCCATGCTAATATAAGGAAAGTGTGGAATAATCATGCATGACCCTGTCCCTCCGCCACTTCTGTCTAAATGTTATGTTTTCTTTGATGACATTTTCAAAACTTATTTTGCTTATGATCAAGATGTATAAGATGTTGCAGTCTGTGCTAAATTTACGTTGGAGCTAATAGGAAGCCTTTACTTTACCTTTGTAATGACTGAAGTAATCAGAGGTGGGATTAAATAAGTGTTTACTTCTTCCCACTCCTTTTCGAGCATCCATAAGTGTTATGTTAGTATCATTTACTCTTTTTGTTATTACTCTTACTCTTTTTCCTACTTTTTAAAGTAAAACACTCAAAATAAGTACTCATAGAGCATAGAACTCTGCCAAGAGGTGTAGTTTCAGTCCTAGTAACAGAGATCAGGATTACCTCCAAAATGTACCACTGATCATTTGTTTCTACATTAAAAAGATAAAAATATAAAATATAAAATCCCTCAGTTGTAGCACAGCTAAACATAACTGTTTTTAACTTGGTTTTAAACATTGTCAGAGAGGAGGCCTGTCTCACATCTTCAGGAAGATTGTTCCAGATTTTAGCTGTATGAATCTGAAAAGCAGCCTCCCCATGTTTAGTTCTGACTCTGGGCACTAACAGGAGTCCAGTCCCTGTGCTCCTCAGAGTCCGGGCTGGTTCATATGGGACTAACATGACACTAATATATTTTGGTGCGAGGCCATGGAGAGACTTGTAACAAGCAGAGCTGTTTTAAAGTCTATTCTCTGAGCCACAGGAAGCCAGTGCAGAGACCTGAGGACTGGACTAATGTGGTCGTACTTCCTGGTTCTAGTCAGGACTCGAGCTGCTGCATTTTGAATGTACTGCAGCTGTTTTACAGCCTGTTTGGACAGACCTGTGAGCAGGCCATTGCAGTAGTCTAACCTACTGGAGACAAATGCATGGATAAGAATCTCCAAGTCTGCTTTAGACACTATGTTTTTGATCCTGGCAATGTTTTTTAGATGGTAAAAAGCTGCTGATGTTACTGATTTCATGTGGCTATTAAAATTTAAGTCTGAGTCCTGTATTACCCCTAGATTTTTAACCTTGTTTGAGGGTTTTAGGGAGAGACAGATGACGCTCTCTCTTTGTTTCTGGGGACCAAAGACAATCATTTCAGTTTTGTCTGCGTTTAGCTGAAGGAAGTTGTTTTGCATCCACTCACTGATCTGTTGGATACAGTGAAGGAGTGAGTCCACTGGTCCATGTTCTCCTGCAGTCAGTGAGACATAGATCTGAGTGTCGTCTGCATAGTTATGATAGGAAACTTCGTTTCTGCGTATTAACTGACCTAACGGCAGCATGTAGAGATTGAACAGAAGAGGTCCCAGGATCGACCCCTGTGGTACTCCACAGGTCAGGGCCATATGATCTGAGACACAATTTCCAATCTCCACAAAGTACTTCCTGTCTTCAAGGTAAGACCCAAACCAACTTAGGGCAGTGCCAGAGACGCCAACCCAGTCCTCTAGTCTCTGTAAGAGGATCTCATGGTTGACTGTGTCAAAAGCTGCACTCAGATCTAGCAAGATTGAGACTAAACCATATTGGATCACTGCAAGAGCAATAACCACATTATGGATTGGTCATTGACTCTGAAAATATCAAACGTAAACGCTGGATCAAGGAGGACATTAAAATCAGACAAAGAAATGAAGCTAATACATGTTACTTTGTTTGCAGCAATGAACTGCCAGCCCCACAGTCACTTTGAGGAATGTGCCAGCCCCTGCCAGGGGACCTGCCCCTTCCCAGAGCCGAATGAGTACTGTATCACCGTTTGTGTGGAGGGCTGTGTGTGCGATCAGGGCTATGTCATGAGCGCCGGCGTGTGCATCCCAAAAGAAAACTGTGGCTGCTCCTATCGGGGGCGCTACTACAAACCAGGCCAGCGCTTCTGGGAAGGCCCGGGCTGTGGGCGCCTCTGTAAGTGTGACACGACTCTGGGGATGGTGGTCTGCAAAAAGGCTTCATGCTCGCCCAAAGAGAAGTGCTCTGTGGTGGAGGGGATCCGTGCTTGTCGGCCTTTGGCACATGTACATCCGAGGGAGACCCTCACTGCATGACATTTGATGGCCGTAGATTTGACTTCCAGGTAAGGTTGTCACAATTTTTATATTACAGTTGAACAATGATTAATTCATACAGTTTCTAAAAAAGTAATACATACTATTTATTTTACTTTCATAAAGTGACCTAAATATTCAGGATTATGAATTAACCCAATGCTCTTGACATCCCCACTTCCAGGGTATGTGTAAATATCAACTGGTGGCGTTGTGTGAAGAAACCGTATCTGGAGCCATTTAAAGTCACCGTGCAGAATGAAAACAGAGGCAACAACTTGGCCGTGTCCATCACCAGAACTGTGATCATCGAGATGTACGGTGTCACGATCATCATCAGTCGAGAGTTCACCAATAAAATATGGGTGGGTTCAGAACCTCCACACTTTGAACCATGTTACAATATTGTTTCTCAATAAAAGCAAAGAGCGGCTTATTCTTCTCTGCCTTTCAAATCCAAAGTATTGCCTCCATGCAACAGTCAAATTAGATAGATAGATACTTTATTGATCCCCAAAGGAGAAATGCAGGTGTCCAGTAGTAGCAAAAATGATAAAGAAAAATTGATCATTCTAATAAAAGATAACAACAGTAATAATCAGCCACAGCTCTTCAGGTCACAGCAGCAGAGGTGGAGTAGCCTCTGGGTGGAGCAGGATAGGTCACAGCAGCAGAGGTGGAGTAGCCTCTGGGTGGAGCAGGACGGGTCACAGCAGCAGAGGTGGAGTAGCCTCTGGGTGGAGCAGGACTGGTCAAACGATGGAGTAGCTGATTGGTTTGGACCGCTCTTGTCCAAAGTAAAATGCTAAATGCTTCATTAGCATTTTTCAAAAAGTTAGCTTTCCTCCTGTGGATTTTCACCTGATCCGCTTGGTTCAGACCATGAATCCTCTCCGCTCCGGTCTGGACCAGTGCAAAACTTTGCACACTGTACTGCAGCAACATCTCAGGCAGAAAAAAGCAAGAAAAATAAAAATAGTAAAGCACAAAACCACAACTGTTAATCAGAGCTACTAAGGACTTGCAGCCGTTACCCAGCGCATCTTTCAAAAAAATAAATGGGCGTAGCCTGGAGGACTAAAGGGGGCGTGAACGAGACTGGGCCGTTTACATTGCTCTGGGCGGGGGGCTGCTGACGTCAGGTCCAACTTCTGTGCCAGTGTTGGCGCCAGATTCAAAATTCAAATGTAGTAATAAAGGTCGCCAGCAGATGGCGCCTCACAGACGGTTTTAGGCAGAAAGTCTAACTTTCAACTAATTTGCACCAAAGTGACAAGATTATGACCAGGATATGTAGACAACACTATTGGACACTCATTTATACCGTTTATCAGCAAAAAAAAAGTGGATTTGAGGGTGAGTTGTCCTTTAACTAATTCTAAGAAGTTAGAAGTTACAGCAGAGTGTAACTTGTAACTTCCACCACTTGTGGTGTTGTTCTTCCTGACAGTCTCCTATTACTTTATAAGTCTACTCATTTATTTCTGTCGTACAATTATTTCAAAAGTAAATATTCTCTGGATACATTTTTACTTTTATGGGCCAACATGACCACAAACAATGCATTTTATTTGTTCTTGAGTACAGGAAGTAAATCACATTTGCAAAATTAATACATTACAGATAGATTTAGTAAATTCATATGAATCGATTTCACAATTTTGTTATGTTTCATGATGATGTCGAGACTAAATGCATTTCAGATTCATGCAGCTACAATTCGACACAGCAAATGACAAATCCAGGTTAAACCTGCATTTATTATTGTAAATGTATGTTATGTGATTCTTTGAAATTTGAAATCTTTTTGTAAAGCACTTTGAGTTGCTCTGTTCTTGAACTGTGCAATACAAATTAACATTCATGGCCTTAATAATCCGAGCCTACTATGTATAACCAAGAGGAGAAAAGATTCACACATTTTATTATGTGACCTGAAATCTCTTCTGAACAACATCACGTATAACGGACTGTTGCGGCTTCCTGCAGACCTGAGCCGCTGAGCCGGTCAGAGTGGGTCCTGTAATGTGATGACGCGTATTGAAGCCTATGCTAATAAATCCTTGATCCTGGTATTGCGTTTTAAAGTGATTTATTGACTTAAAAAGGTGCAGCAAACAAAGTATGGAAAAATGATAAACTGTTGAACTGCAACATAGAACCTGATGTGAGCAAAAGAAGAGGTATAAGGCAAACAAACGAACAAAACGAACAAACGGTCAACAAAAAATACGGCTACCCACTCAGCCCTGACTCATCACTCGCCTGACAGATACACGCACACTTTTACCCCTGCTCGTGCACGCGCACCTGCCCCGTGAGCCCCGCCCCCTGCTGTGGAGCCACACACACACGGACCACATACACACCCAGTGAACCCTGATCTGTCTCCTACACACCAGCCCCTAATTATTAGGCAACACATAATAATTACCTTCCAAAAAACATAATAGGAGACACATACATGGCATAAACGTATTCAAAACCAGTAATAGATCAAATAGTCCATAAATCCACATTCACAATAGTCCATCTTCTGGTCACCTCATGACCAAATAGTCCACAGTCTTGGTGGTCAGAGTCAAACAATGTCCAAAAATGTTCAAAAGTCAAGCAAAAAAAACACTGACGACTTTTGGAAAGAACTAGTAAGCGAGAGCAGCAACGCCCTCATGCTGCCTCCTCAGTCTCTAACAACAGACTGACCTTTGTTATGGGTCTGTCCAGAACACTAGATTTTGTCTTGATTCGGACTTGACGAACAAAACCCTTTTGATCCGGATACGTCTGAATCACACGTCCCATAATCCACGAATTCCTCGGAGCTGTATTGTCCATTAAAAGAACTAGATCTCCTTCGACAAGGTTTCTTAGGACTCCAGTCCACCTCTGTCTCTCCTGTAACAGAGGCAAATACTCCTTCGTCCATCGCTTCCAAAATAGATCAGATATGTACTGAACTTGTTTCCATGTCCTCTGTGAGTACAAATCTGCGGCTTGAAACACTCCTGGTGGTAATGTGGGCTGACCTTTGAGCAGTAACAGATGGTTTGGTGTTAGTGCTTCCAAGTCGTTTGGATCCGTGGATGCTTTACTGATGGGCCTGCTGTTAATAATGGCCTCCACTTCACAAAGAACTGTATGAAGTCCCTCTTCATCCAGGTGTTGCACTTTGAGAGTGGAGTTCAGAACTTTCCTCACCGATCTGATCAGCCTTTCCCACGATCCTCCATGATGTGATCCAGCTGGTGGGTTGAACGACCACTTGATTCCCTTTTGGAGTAACACATCATGCACTTGTGCCTGATTCCATTGCTCTATGGCCACTTTCAGCTCACGTTCTGCTCCCACAAAATTCGTTCCATTGTCCGAGCGCAGCTCACAGACTAGCCAAAAGGCCGAGAAGCGATGCCACAAATATGTGGCAGTAATTCTGTGGATTTCTGCTGACAAACCTTTGCCACATGGTTGACAACATCCTGTCGTCAGCAAAAAGAAAATAAGAAATAAGGAAAAGAAAAGACAAGAAAAGAAATAAGGAAAATAAAAGAAATAAGGAAAAGAAAAGAAATTATGCAGTTGAGATTCCCACATTTGGGGAATTCACAAAGGTCAGCACACCCGGTCAGTGCAATGGATGAGCCTCGCCTTGGGTGAACCACCTTCATGATCATGGTCTCGCCCCTGCCAGGTAAGTATGAATTGCTTGGATCAGAGCCAAGCCCCTGCTCCTGGGACGGTGAGCTGGCCAGCATGGTTCCCAGCAAAAGACCTCATTGGTCCCACCTTTGACAACAACAACGCACTGAAGAGAAACCAGAGTGCCTGAATGATGGGCCACGGGTTTCCAAGATAGTTCCAATAGTGATTTCAATAGCAACGGATGCAATGGTAACAGTAGCAAAGGTCACTAAGGCAACCATTGATATGTAATAGTCACTATGACAACCATAGTCACCATGGGAATTTTTATGTCAATGGTCACCTTGGCAACAATAGTTATGCAATAGTCAATATGGCCACCTTCACTATTGGAATTGTTATGGCAATGGTCACCTTGGAAACCGTGATATCCATCACTATAGCACTGGTCACTATGGAAACCACAGCTATGCAATCATCCCTGATTTCCATAGCAACCGTTTTCATGCCATAGAACGCAATAGACTGAATGGAAAAACTTGTTACATACTTATTTATCTTGAATAAAAATATGTAAAGCACCCCAAATGACATTTTGCTCACTTTATTCTTCACATAAAAGGCCAAAAAAATACCACAGAAAATGCAGTCAAGTGTACAAACATGTATGTAAAGGTCATAGAATTATTGAGTTGGATTTATAAGATCCACCAAGCGCGGGTTTAGAGCAGCAAAAGCGACACTGTTGCAGCACAGTATGAGTAGAGTTTGCTGGATGTGCCGAAATGGTACGTGAGGTTTTCATGACCCACCACTACTGAACACATATTTCTTTGAACATCATGAAGGAAGCCCCGCAGTGAAGCAGGGCATCTAAAAATTGGCAATATTCTCTTATTGTTCCTCACCACGGAAATCTTTAGTAAAAGGCGAAAGATTTATACGCTCTGAAGAGAAACAAGAGTGCCCAAATGTCGGGCCCCGGGAGAACACAAACATTAGGCCTCACGGTTCTATCGTGGTTGATCAGCTGCTAAAGTCCACCTAATTTGCACAAAGATGGGTGTGTGGTCCCCACTGACACGGGGTGACCAGTTTACACGTGCAAATGCTCTGTCTGATTGACTGCATTGGTTGATTTAAAACACAACCAACACATTCCACATGTATATATGGCATTAAAAAGAAGCAAGAAAAAGGAAATTAACAGCAGCACTAAGAACTCTGCCACAATGACTTTTACAGTAAAGAGGAGGTGCACCGTTCCTGGAGGTACTGCAATACCAGGTCAATGCATGGAGAGGACAGAGCAAGCTCCTAATTCCATCTCCCAGTTCCAAAAATCAATTTAATATATGGTCCCCCATGTAGGGGACGTATCAGATATTAAACTGATAAGAACAGATTTTTTTTCATTCGAAAAAGTTTATTGACACAAGTCATCATTATGGCATTTAAACAACACATACATTTTTCATTTAACACAACATACAAGGTTAAAAATAAGTAATTTCCATAAAACCAGGGTTGTGTTTAAAATGTGTCAAAAATGTCCATAAAAACAGGTGTCATAAAAACCCATAAAAAGTGTCAATTAAAACGGAGTGCAGTGAATAAAAGCCCTCCTTGTGCAGAAGCGGGGTGAGTCCCTATCAAGTCGGACTCATCCTGCTCTACCAAACATTCGGTCTCTCGGGCCTGTCTTGCTCAGAGGTCCTCGCCCTTGCTCCTTCCCACCGTCCGCTCCCGGAGAGTCAGGCCGTTGCGGCTTTGACCTTCAGTGCGGCTTCGGTCTCCTTCGTCCGAATGAGCACAGAGGCGATGCTTCTTTGTGGCTGTGTCCTAGGGCCCGCCGCCTGCAGCCACAGCCTCTCTGACTGTGGCCGCTGCCATCCGGATCATAGCCACGGGGGGAATCTGCATGTGCCTTCCTACCAGCAGGTTTCTGGAGGTCCATATGGCGTCTTTGGTGGCGGCGAGGGTGAGCCAGATTCTTGTGAAGTCCTTTTTTGAATTCGGACTTAGGCCCACCCCGTACAGCATCAGCTGTGCTGTGAGGACCTCCCCTGCTGGTAGGTACGGGAATTGCAAGGAGCCGGCTATTGCCCACTGGTCGACGGCGGCGCTGCACTCCCAGAGCAAGTGTCTCACCGACTTGGGCGCGCCACAACCCGGCCGGGGACAGGTCGCGGACTGTAAGAGGCCCCGGGAGTGCATGACGGACCTGACTGGGAGGACCTCATGAGCCACCATCCAGGACAGGTCCCGGAGTCTGTTTGGCAGAGCAGGATGGTTCACGTTGCGCCACACCTGTGAGGGCTCGCCGATTGCGAGCCCGCGCACCGAACTCACTGGTTCCCGCTCCTGCACACAGGAGATTAAAAGACTGTGTTTGGTTAAAACCTGCAACTCCTCCTGCTCCAAGTTAAAACGCTTTAAAAAGGTCGGGATAAAAGCATAAAACAAGGGCAGGTTAAAAGACACAGGGACTCTTAGGTCAATGGGTAAAAACGTTTTCCTTCTTAAAAAGGAGCCCATCCAGAATCTTGTAAAAGCAGTTGTTTTGGGGTTTCTGGATGGGCTTGTCGCCAGAGCGAGGTGAAGGGCGGTGAAGCGGGCTCCAAGGAACAGAGGGAGGTCCGGCCTTTGCCCCCTTTCTCCTTTGGCTTCTTCAGGACCTCCCTCCTCACCCGCTCCCACTTGGAGCCCCAGATGAAATAAAACACCGCCCTCTCCAGGTTTAAAATCGCTCTCCTAGGAGGCATAAAAACAGAACAAATGAGTAAAAACAAAGGTAAAATCACGGCTTTGATGATTAAAACCTTCCCTTCCATGGTCAGTCCTCTAAGAGTCCAGAACCCCAGTCGTTGCCTAACTTTCCCTATGACGTCGCCCCAGTTTTGACTCCCTCCCCCCTCCCGGTCAAACCTGATTCCCAGTATCTTTTGTCCCTTGGTCACGGTCAAGGGGAGTCCAGCAGTCTGCTGAGCTAGCATTCTACTCTGGGGTCAACGAGGCGTTTGCCCTCGTGGCACTCACCATTGGCCTCAGAGGATATATTTTTTATTTTGTTTAATCTCTTGCTTGCAATTGACGTCACGTTTGCCTCATTACTTATGTGTATCACAAAGTGGTGGTCAGCAGAGCTAGTTGTTTACTAGAGCAGCGTGTCTGAATATGCTTTTTGCATGTGTTGTTTTAAGGTTTTTAACCAATTGAATGGCGAAACCTTTGATGGATACTTTAGGGTTCCTCGTGAAGAGATTAATAAAGAGCCTCGCACTAAGGACTTTACGAAAAGACGTCTTTAATTCAGACAGAAGACATGTTTTATTGTCGATGGTAGAGGCAGCATAAACAAAGACGTTACAGAATGTAAGTGACATACAGCGGAGGAATGGAGACTTATTAGCATTATTAGCATATTAGCATTTGCCACGGTGCCAAGTAGCTTCAACCTTGATATTGCCAAAACATGTAGTGGAAAAATTCTGCCTTGTGCAGATTGTTAGAATGATGAGATAGAACGTTAACCGTAGTAGCTTCAAAGTGTCATGAAATATCCACAAAAGCAAAAAAATACTCTGAAGAGTTGCATTTTCTCCACATATCAGCAGCAACTCTTGCTGACCACCACTTCGTCAACCGGAAGTTTATGAGTGATTGCAAGCAAGCAATTAACTTATTGTTTTCTTCCCTTTACCCAGTCCCCGGTTTATAAGCACCTGCACATTACCTGTAAGTACATTTTAAGTGGTTTTAGCCTGCACATATTTATTGTTTTTAGTGGTTTTAACTTGAGTTTCAGCCTGTTTTTATTAGTGGTTTTAAGCTGCTGGTGCCTCCAGAAGGTCGGCCTCCCATGCCGGCAGGAGGCACCACAGCGTGCGCTTCACCCTGAAAGAGGTAGATGGAAAAGTCCTAGCATTCCCTCGCCTGGACTTCTCCAGAAACTTGGTGCAGAAGGCCCTCGGCTTCAAACCCGAGGATCTTAACTGCGTCCTGTCTCCCCCCTTCAACAGAGGGTCTGATGTAAGCTTCAAATCTGAAGCTAAGTTGAGGGACTTTTGGACCAAGTAGTTTAATGCATTCCTGGTGGAGGGCCTGGTGGACAGTTCACTGAAACATGTGATTGTTCGAATGTTCAGTGAAACGGTTGTGGAATTTCTAAGAATTGAAATACACAATAATTAAATATCAAATAAATAACCCAGAGCTGTAAACGATCAAAGTGTGGTTTATTATCTCAGTAAATGTATACATATACAGGAAATACAACCGTCACCGCGTGAGCAGGTCTCGAGTAGATCTGCTAAATAGTGCTCACTCTCATATTTATAGGATGGAACAAACAGAAGAGTCTATGGCGTCTGAGTCCGAGATTAAGTGGGAGCAGTCGCTCAAACCCCCCTCTCTGACGTCTTACTCTGATGCGACTGATATTACTCTGATATTAGGAAGAATGGTCAGTCTGACCGGTGACCACGCTCCTCTTGCCCCGATATCAAGCTAGTATCTGCCTCTATCCCGTCATTGGCCTCGCCGTTTCTACAGAACAGATTAGCTAGCTTGAACAGATTGATTAGCTTGAACTTTTTCCCAGATATCCTAGTTCATCATTAGATTCACTCTTAAGTTAAAATGATTTATAATCCCAGTTAGATTTCTACAACAATCCACCCTTTTGATAATATAAACCCTGTTTATCTTAAATCAACTTAATTCTAGCTATAGAAATCATAAATATAAATCACAGGAACAAATTCATCAACAAAAACAAAAATGTGAGCATTTTGAATAAGAATATTCACAGTTTGATTACCGTAAAAAGGAAACCACACTTATTTTCTTGATTAAATTAATCACCCTGGCTGCGTCACAGACGTCTGCCCAGGGGAGACGAGGCGTTACTGGACCCGATGGGTCATCAGCCGACCCTCACCTCTCCCAGAGTCGACACTGTGCCCAAGCATTACACTCCAGCAGTGCTGGGTGCACTCTCAGAGATACTCTGAGCGTAGAACCCGAGTATGTGGATCTAAATGGACCCCAAAGATAGTCTCAAGTCAAAGCCTGTCTATTGGGTCTAATGCTTTGTCAATAGATCTGGAATACTTAACCTCAAATATGGATGCACTTTTCTGACGACCTGTGCTTTCCACATGAGGTCAGAGTGGGTGGGAGCATCAGAGTTAGTGCACCGATTATCAATGCTTAAAAACCCTAGCATGTATGTGTACCACAAACCAATGCTAAGTTATGCTAATCCTGAAACGTATAAACAGTTTCAAAAGCCTGTTTCGACACAATGCTGAGATAGCCTCTCCCAGTCCTCTCCCAGTCCTCTCCCAGTCCTCTCCCAGTCCTCTCCCAGTCCTCTCCCAGTCCTCTCCCAGTCCTCTCCCAGTCCACCCCCACCCCCACCCTCGGGGTGGGCGTCCCGGCCTCCAGGTCAGACCAGCCGATTGTCCCAGTCTCTGACTCAGCTTTGTGGAAAAGCGGGGAACAATATACCTGACCCATGGCTCAGAGCTTCTATCTGTGTGCTCGAAAACACCTGGTCAGAAGGCAGACCAAGTTTGTTGTGGGGACCCTCAAGGTGGTCCTTTCCGTTGGGGAGCAAGCCTTCCTGCTTCGGCTCCACTTCTGCGTTGGAAGTCGGGCACTGCCGCTCCTACCCGATTGCTGCACCCGCGGTGTGAGAAAGTCCTCAGACCCTTCTCGTTGGTCCCCTTTGGCTCTGGGCAGCTGGGGTCCACCCGTAGTGGGCTGGACCCATGGTGGGGCTTCGACCCTTTGCGGTGGGGTGGCTCCGGCACTTTCGGTTAGGGCCCTTCCTGGCAGTCGCCGGACTCAGACCCCTCCTCTGGCTCGACCCTCCGGGTCAAGGCGCGATGGCGCTCTGCGTCTCCCTCTTTGAGATGTGATCCCTCCTCATGGAGGGGTTGGTCATATTTCTGAAACAATGTTTTGGCAAAAGGGTTATTTGTCCCCTCCCTAGCCTGTCCTCTGGGTCTGTGCTGCCAGTGCTTAGCCTGAGTCTGTGGGGAATATAATAATGGTCTTCATATAACTTTACTCATGGGTTTATCATTTTCTTCATGTGGTTATATATTAACTATTAAAAACTATCCTGTCAAACATATTGTAAAAACTGTTATGTGAAACCCCATATGACACACACAATACAATCCTCATTTATTGACCATGTTCCCGTTACTTTTACTGTAACCCTGTGTATGTAAATACATATATGTGTGTGCTACTGTATGTGTATGTCAAATGTGGTATGTGTTCATATGCTCTTTGAACTACCCCTTTCCCCCGGGTTAATGACTTACCACCTCCATATTCTTGACCTAGAGAGTGTTCTAGATTTGTTTGCAAATGTGTAAATACAAGTAAACATGTATTTACACTCGGGTACAGACTGTTTTAAGTATTCTTTGTATGATTATTGAGTTAAAAAGACACTAAGTATATTCAGCAAGTGTTTTAGCATCAGTTCAACTCAATTTTAACGATACCACCAACTTCAATAATTACATTGAAAACAAATCTTTTTGAGTATATTCAACGAGTGATTTTCAGTCATTAGTAAGTCATCTTTATCTATATACCACCTTTCGCAAAGCGGTTTACAATTGTTATTTTTGGCCATTAGTCTCCCACTCCATACAGAAATGAGAGCAGGGACATTGCAGCTGCCACCAAGCATGATGACCACTTTATACTGTTTGATCAGTAATGATAGATGACCCAGGGACTATAGTGTTGCTTTGGCTTGGCCCTGTCGATCACGGTTGGTAAAAATAAATACAATTACTCATTCGGTCAAATTAGTTTATCTAGAATGTTGCTCAAGTATTTTGCTTTAGGACTTGCTTCATATTCAGTCTTAAAATTAATGCTCAAATGGAGAATTTTTAAGTTTAATTTTTTCTCTGCAATGCATTCTGGGTAGCGTCACTGCTTCGCCACATTTTGTGTTCAATCAACACAATATATTTGTGTTGTCATTAATGGACCACCAGGCTTACAAAAGAAATACCTAAAGTATTTTCACTTAAAGCAATAAAATCAGTATTGTACAGGGAGCTATGATAATATTATAAAGTACTTATTTGTCAACCAAAAAGCATATAGTAATTACTATAAGTTTAAAGTAATTACTTAAAATATTTGACATCAAAGTTTGGTCTGATTCACTTATTACCGTGTATGCTACTGCAGTGTGGACAATATCTCTGTACATTCACATTACTTTACCTTGTACCTTTTCCTTTTCTTAAACCCAATTATTTTAAATTCTAAAGTATAGAGTTGTGCTATACTTACTATTCACCCGTCTTGTGTCGTAATGCAACACTGAAATGTCCCCACTGTGGGACGTCTAAAAATGTCTTAATTTTATCATTACTGACTTTTGCTAAAATAAAATAAAAACTCACTAAAAACAAATGCAGTCAAAAGTCACATAATGCTGCATTTAAAAATACAGAGGAAAAGGAAAACCTGGGGTCCCCCTTTGGCCTTCGTGCACCTATTGAAGGAAAAATATAAAAACCTTAGTGTTACAAAAATAAACATTTGCCAAGTTTATCATAAAAGAAAAAAAAATACTTTGCTTCTTACATTTTTTTGAGTACTCATGAGGAAAATAGCTAAAGATTTTGGACCTATTTTGTTTATTGCAAAGAGGGCTTTGTTTCCGCCCCCACCTCTGCAATGTACGATTACTCCAGCCTCTGCCAGAGTTATTTAACACACCTCATTTTCAGAGCAGTCGCTCTGACGTCTGACACGGTCTCTCTGTGACGTAGAAATCAAACTCTCCACGTCTCTATGTTTTGGCTGAAAATGTTTGTTTTGTTTTGCGTTTTATGCTAATCACACACTTTCACACTTTCCCCTCCCACTCTGCGGCTCTAGGCTCTAAAGCCTAGCGTACATCGACAGAAACTGGAGACAACTAGTTGCAAGGCGGCTTTTGGCAACTGAGAGTAGATGATGGAGATGATCAGTTGCCGAAATCGGTCGATGTGAGCGCTCTTACAACTGGAGATAAACAGTCGGTCTCCAGTTTCAGTCAGTTGCCCGTGTTCTACTTTTCGGCAACTAGTTGTCCTCAGATTTCGGAGACATCACCAGATGTGCGCGCTCCATGCGCCGCTCCGACAACGTGTGTGTATTGTGAGCCCGCAACAGTTTATGTCAGAAAACACACTGTAGTTGAGGCCAGTTGCTGTCGATGTACGCGCTGTTATTCCCGAGACTGGTCTGCTACTGGGAGTTTCCCGTTTTCGTCAGATTGTCGATGTGTGCGGGGCAGCAACTCATATGCAACGGATATAATCAGTTGCCAGTCCGATGTACGCTAGGCTTAACAGAAACAATGTGTACTGTAATGTTGTGTGTGTGCTGTTTGTCATTATTGTCCTTATCTCTCTCATACCATTCTCTCTCTCTTCAGTCACACACAAAATCAGTGTTTTCTACATCACAATCGAACAATGCATATTTCCAAAGTTATGAAACCTCAGGTCGTCTGACTAAAATATTGCATTCACTAAAATGATTGTGGGATTTAGTGACAATTTACATTAAAATACATTATAGACAGACAGTCTTCTGTCAGAATACTATTATACTACAAGGGATTTTTACACACAGACCATAGATTTAAGTCTCGGTCGTGGGAAATAACTGGGCAATTTGGAAAACAGATTATTCAGAACATTTCAATGGATTTATTAAAAATTCCTTTGTCATGTTTTGCATCTAAAGAAAAGAATGTGTCCTTCACCCATTCGGGGCAATTATGTAATAAATAAAGTCCTTAATCAAGGAGTATGTGGCCCACGGAATTGATTAGAATAACCTATCCCCACCCTTTTTCTTTTTTTCCCCTCTATGACAATAGGGTTTGTCCAACTACTCTAAACTTTTAGAATACTATACATTTGTGTATATGTCAATAATATACATATATTATATGTGCTTGTGTTTGTGTTGTCCGTGGGACCCTCCCAGACCCTCGTCCTCCAGTCAGTCAGTCCCAGATCGTTCATGCTGGTTTCTGTGGAACTATTCGGAAACATGGTGGGCCTGTGGCCATTTTGTTAGACCCAGTTGTTGCTTTGTCTCTGTCCACTCTTTGACTGCTGTTGTGGGAGGGGCTTCCCTTGTCATTGGGAAAGTTTCTTGTGAACTGCCCTATCTCTACACAGGGATAGAAGCCTGTGGTCCCACCTTAGCAGGGTCGGGGGACAGAGTTCTTGGCATGACTGGCATGGGCACAGGGGGTCGGGACAGAGTTCTTGGCTTTCATAATTGGTTTGGGGCTCCAGGCTTGTCCATGTTGGGGTTTGTGGGTAACTGACGAGGGTTCTGGTTCTGGAAGGGGTTTGTCTTACCCTCCATATCATCGTCCTCCATCAGAGTCTGAGGTTTGGGGACGTTTAGTCACACGTCCAGGGTCTAGGTCGGGGTCCACACATCTGACTGGCTCAGAAGTATCAACAATCCCAGCGTTATCTAAGTGAAAATAGAAAAAAAAGATACGCACACACAATATCAAAGGGCAAGTTACTGCCGTGTCTGTCGTTGCGCCTATACGCCTCTTGATAGAGTATTGAGGTGGTTCGATTGAGTATCTTACATACATTCATATTCTCATTCTCACTTTCCATTCATTCTCCACACAGACTTGTATATCTTTTTTTATCAGTCACTCTCACAGTCATTCTCGGTCACTCCAGTTAAAGTCTTATCACTCCTGGCACACTTCACACATCACATTTCACTCTCAGTCTGAGTCACCCAGCACTGTAATGGTTCTGGGCTCTGTGTTTTTAAGGTGTGTATGGTGACATTTCCCCCAATGTAATTAACCAACTAATTAGTTTAAATCAACTGCTCTTATTTTCTTTGGCTCCCTTCTACTTCACATCCATTCACACACTCGCAAGAATTTTATGCAGTACGTCAGACTCATTATTACATACGTCAGAATCTAATTATTTGGTAGATTTAATTTGCAAATTTTCTAAATGCTTTTAGTTTATAGAGTTTATTTAGGCTTGATAACTTCCACTCTGGGAGGCCGGATTTTCCCGACCATACATTTAAACATTCAAAAACCGTTGGCCCAAACTTTTCGGACATGGCTTTTGTCGCCGCGGTTTGTGGGACTTCATGTCCCGGTCAGTGGTCAATGACCCCTGATTTTGACCCATCTTGTCCAACGATGGCCGTCCTTGCCCTCTGCACTACGTCTGAGTCCGGCCTGTTAAATGCCTCTGCGTTAACAGAACAGATAACTACTTATAACATCTATAGCTAAATCAGGACCCTGAGTAAAAGGACAGCCAAGGCCTGGGTAGAATGGGGCTTTATAGTTTTGCGCGGAGAGATAAAATACGGGTTTTTTAGATAGTTTGAAAGAATACAGCTCTTACTACACTGGTTGTTTAAGTTGGTTTGTTTGGTCACCATGCGCTGAGCGGATCCGCCAGGTATGGAGGCAGGAGTCCTCCTTTAGCTCGAACGTTGAGAGGGGAAGACCGAGTCACTGGAGTCGGGGAGCTATACCCTTCCTGATTCCAACCGCAGCGGACCCCCTCCATGATGATGGGACTGTTCGTTGACGCCAATTTGTTGTGGAATTTCTAAGGATTGAAATACACAATAATTAAATATCAAATAAACCACCAAGAGCTGTAAACGATCAAAGTGTGGTTTATTATCTCAGTAAATGTATACATATACAGAAAATACAACAGTCACCGCGTGAGCAGGTCTCGAGTAGATCTGCTAAATAGTGCTCACTCTCATATTTATAGGATGGAACAAACAGAAGAGTCTATGGCGTCTAAGTCCGAGATTAAGTGGGAGCAGTCGCTCAAACCCCCCTCTCTGACGTCTTACTCTGATGCGACTGATATTACTCTGATATTAGGAAGAATGGTCAGTATGACCGGTGACCACGCTCCTCTTGCCCCGATATCAAGCTAGTATCTGCCTCTATCCCGTCATTGGCCTCGCCGTCTCTACAGAACAGATTAGCTAGCTTGAACAGATTGATTAGCTTGAACTTTGTCCCAGATATCCTAGTTCATCATTAGATTCATTCTATGATTTATAATCCCAGTTAGATTTCTACAACAAAACCGTGAATGCAGAGGACATTTGTCTGTGGCTGGGTAGACACTGCACGGTGAAGGGCCAGGCTATCAAGGTCAGAGATGTGGACGGCATTTGGACAGGCAGCTGGAGGGTCCCCATTCAACAATGGCCAGACCCCCAGGGCTACCAAGGCTTGAAGCACCTGCCTAGAGTGATAGTTCTAGGAGACAACCGTGGCTACATACACTACCAAGGACAACCCAAGCTCTGCCGGCATTGTGGGGAGCACGGGCACTTAGTGGAAGCATGCACTCAAGTGTAGAGAAATTGGGCACACTTTTGACCAGTGTACCAATGGCAGAAAGTGCCTGGACCTGGGTCACCTCTTTAGAGACTGCCCAAAATCTTTTGCCAACAAATTGAAGGACGGAAACAGAAAAATTGATGTTGAATGTGGACAAGATGGTTGACAGGACTGTGGACAAGATGGCGGACCAACTGAAGAGTTGATTGGAGAGGTGGGGCTGGGAAATTCAAATCTCCCGCCAAAACCCCCCACTAGAGGAGAGGAGAGGGGTGAGGCGGGAGAGGGGGAGGGGCCTGCGGAGATCCCATCCACACAACAGCAGGGGGAGTTGGGGCCTGCGGAGGCCACTCCCACAGAGAGGCTGGTGGAGGAGCAGAGGCCGAGGCTCCTCCCACCAACACCATGGTGGAGGGGGATCAAGAAGCCCCGCCCCCAGTGGAAAAACACCAGCCAAACCTGCAAAAGGCTGTGGTGAAGGGAGACCCTTTTGACCCACTAAACGAATGCCTCAGCCTCCTATTAAAAGAACTCCACAACCCCAAGAGGCCTTTGTCAGAGTCGTCCTCTGGGAATGAATAGTTCCCAGAGAAGAGGGGGAGAGCTAAGGGCTGTTTCCACGGGCCCGACTACTCGCCTCAACTAGACTCGGCACGACTCGACTCGGTTTGAGAGCGTTTCCATCGGCCCTGTGTATCTATGGCAACCTGTTACCTAAGGGGTAGTGATGCGCGGCTCGGCCCGAAAGCCGCGGTCAATCCGCAGTTTCGGGCGGGTTGGATGCCTCAAAAATATGAGTCATGTCGGGGGTGCGGGTGGGTCGGGTCATAAAGCTCCTGATCCCTATATATAATTATATATATAATTAAGTTTAACAGGGAGGCTGTTAAACCAAAAAAATCACAAACACCCGTAGGATCGCCACCTTCCTGACTCCTGCTTTAAAACCCTCAAAATGCTCCAGCCATAGCTCCAGCCCGAAGAGAGACATGTGATCCACACAGAGGCGCGTAGACTGATGACGCTGTGGGCATCACAGGCCTTCTAAGCCGGCCGCGGCGCCAGGTATAGGCCTGGGTAGTTTTTACCAGTTTTTATCTTGGCCTACTCAAATTTGTTCCTCGCCTCAAGTCAGTTGCCTTTTTTATTAAAAGACATAATTTAAATATTATTTCTATACACACATTATTGCTAAAATGTTGCGTTCTAATGTTTAGAAAATTTAACCGTCTGAGCGTCATCAGGTTCGTTGCTTCAAATATAGTTCTGTTTATTGGCTGAACAATTTTGTCCTATAAGCTGCATGATCATATCAAACATCGCGAAACCCATGCGCGAAGCTCGTTCCCCGAGAACAACCAGCTATTCCTCCTCTTATTGACATTCACAACGGAGTAGCCTTTTTAATTTTAGTTTTAAGAAAGGTAGAGGAGCCAGAGGCCTGGGCCCGTAGGTCCCAGAGGAGGAGAGCGCGGTCAGGCCTGGCTCGCCTCGCACTGATGAGGTAAACTCCAGGCCTGTATGAGACACACTGTGGGCCTCACGTATGAAACTGCGTACGGCCAAATCAGGGTAAATGAGGCGTACGCATTTATCAATCTGGACGTGAGCGTACAATACGCAAAAAATATACGCCAGGTCTGGAGCTGGTGTAAATCTATACGCTGATGAGAGCCACCGCTGCATAATATATATGAATTCATTCATTCATTCATTCAATCTATATTTATTCACTTCTACAATTCAAGAGAGATTTTTATAATGTATCAAAACATATTTGCAAATTTGTTCAAAACGCAGCTGAATATTGTATATTTATTTTTAGTCTTTTTGGCCGGCTTCCTGCTGACCTGTCGCAAAGACAGGGCGGGAAACAGGCGATTGCTGCATAATTCTAGGCGTGACTTTCATAAATACGTTTGTTTTCAGCCGCAGCATTTCTCAACAGCCGCAGCTGCGTACGCTCAGATCTGGGCGGATCTCACACGTTCATAAATCCGACGTTGGATCTTGCGTGAATGGAATATACCTTTTCTACGCAAGTTTCCTAAATGAGGGCCTGTGTGTTTGTGCTCGAGTTAGTGTGCGTGCGTTTGAACCATATTCTTTGAAACCTCAATTCCAACTACCCCTTGTAGTTTGCGAGCGAATTTGCCGCATACTGTTCTAAGCAGGTGCGTAATTACTTTAATATTTACAGTCTATTGTAATTACACAGGCTACAGATGTTACGCGTGCTTAGCCTATATTAATATTCTGTAACATTCAAAATAGATTGAGTGAATATTCCCTTTTCCTCATTGTGGTGGTTTGCGGAGGAGAGAGCAGAGAGAAGTTTGGCAGGGGAGGAGCCGTGTGGAGTTAAAACAAATGGTTTACAGCTAATTAATTGAAAGCATCTTCATTATGAATGTTATATTTATGTATTTATTATAAATGTTAGAGATGCCAGAGAAAAGGCGTCTGCTTTTTGCTGAGTGGGACACACCAGCGTTCGCCGACGTTGCTGGGGTTACAGTATCTGCTCGGCCCGACTAGAGCCAAGTCTAAAGCAGTTACCAAAAAAGTAACAGGTCACGGCTAAAGCGAGCCGGTGGAAACGTCCGCAAACCGGTGAGAGTCGAGTCGAGTAGAGTAGGGCCCCTGGAAACGGCCCTCTAGATCTCCTTCAGACAGTAACTCTGTGGAGGAGCCCAGAGTCTTCCCCTCCGACTCGACCCTCGAGGTCGCTTTCCTCTCTGGAGCCAGACACTCAACTCCGAAGCTCCCCCTAGAGGAGGAGCATAGGAGGGATCAGGCTACATCCCCTCCCTCACCTATTGATGAGGACTCAGTTGGGTCCAGAGGATAAACATGACCTGGTTTTAACCAGTTTTAGTGTCAGTGTCCCCCCACAAGAAAGGGACCCAACTGGGCCCTTCATAAGACCCAAATGAAACCAAAAAATTCTGAGCAGCCCAAATGACGTTCCATCCATAGAGTAATTAGGCATCTTAAATGTTTGGAAGAAACTAGGAGTAAACCAGTGACGTGCAGTCAGGGGAGGCAGAGCCTCACCTGCCATCATTGAAACAATATTAATATAGTCAAAATATATAATTGTTTTCCACTGTCCTATGCTTATAACGTATTTTCGGCCTGTTTCCGAACAGTTTTGATCATTTCTGTAGTCAAAATCGCTGAAATCCTATTTTTCGAGGTGAGGCAGCGCTCCTGCCTCCCCCCAGACCGCTCGCTCCCACATAGTGTGTGTGTGTGTGTGTGTGTGTGTGTGTGTGTGTGTGTGTGTGTGTGTGAGTGCACTCAGCTCATGCTGTTGATATATCCCTTTTTGTTTCAACATCCTGCTATGAAAACATTTGTTTAACTTGTCAGTGTTTAGTAATGTATTGCACGTATTGTGTGTACTATATATAATTATTTGAAGTCTTTTGATCGGAGAAGAATACACATGGGAAAAGCCTAGCATGAGGCAGGCAGTGTCTGTGCCTCACCACTAGGGGTGATAGTGAGCATGAAGTTCATACCCGAGTTGCTAACACAGACTGAATATTTTGCTAACCAACTATCAGTCCTGTCGGTGCCATTTCTTTTGCTGGAAAATGGATGATTGGATTGAGGATTTGTTTCTCAACTGGACTTTCAATCAAATCAAGAAGTAATATAGACTAAGACCACCGCTGGACTGACGAGGTTAGTCCGGCCGCGGGTGAGGAGCTGTCAGTGTCTGTTTTATATTGAAAATGTACTAGAGCTGCGTAAAAAAAAACAAACACTGATTTAACACTGGTCATAAGTTCTGCAACGTGTTTAAGTCTTGTTTGTGTTTCTCTCTCTCCTCGCATCCATCGCTCTTTGCGTCACTCTCCTAGCGTCTTTCCCCCCTTGCATCTCTCACTCCTTGAGTCTCTCTCCCTCCCTCCCTCCTCCCGTCTCTCGCACCTGTGCTTCGCAAAGACTTGGTTTGATGTGGAGCGGAGAGCCAGCGTCTAGATGTGTTGTAGGATTTTCATTAATATGCTGGTTCTCTTATCTTTACAGTATATAATGTTTGTGGACGTTTTTGCATTGACGATTTGATGCCATTTTATTAGAATAATGATGGTAAATCTGACTGTTAAAGTCAGTGCCTCCCCAATCACAAACCTCACCGCACGTCCCTGGAGTAGACGTGGTGTCAAGCAATGTACCTCACAAAAAACGTTGTCCCCGGGACTTGGGGTCTCCACCGTGCCGTCCAAGTGTCGCTTGCACGGTGGGCTGAAGCATCCACGCTTCCACCAAAATGGACCTGGCACCAGCTTCCAGACCACAGCAGTCCCTGTAGTCTCCAGCTGCTTCATCCAAGCTTGGTACCGGCAAATATTGTGAAGCCCTGCTAGAGTGAGAAGGAACAGCAACACCACCACATACTGGACTTCCTCCTCCAGCAGCTTCCATTCTCCAGGATGCCACAAGCGTCATGATTTAGCATCACCAATGTCAGCACTCTCAATAGGACCAGTCACAAACACCTCAGAGCCTAGCATCTCTTTGGCATTTAGCTCTAGACTTGTGTGGAAAAGGGACAGAAGAAATAAACCAGCTCTGGCCACAAGTGTTCCTGACCCCACAATGGCTGCTCTGGTCATGACCAATCTGTAACCCAGCATCACAACATTTTAAAGAACCCACCACTGGGTGCACAGGATCACCCACTGATCCCTCCAAGGCAACAGACCTCTGCTCCACCACCAGGACAGTGGAAAATGGAAGAACTGGCACTGAAACAACATTGTTAGGAACACAAACAAAAATGTCCTTCCACGAGGATGTTGTGTGTCACTGACCAAGGAAGAACCGGCACCGGGATGTCATTGTCAGGCATATCTACCCCACTTTCCGGTTCCCCTCGTTTCGAACGTGTAACCGCACAAACAGTAAAAACCTCTGGAAACTGCCTCTCAATTTCATCAGGGCTACTACATACCACAGGCGAATCGGACACCTGGACTGGAGGAGGCACATCAGCCCAGACCCGGCTACCTGCAATATCATTGCCCAGGATCACAGTGGCGCCATCCACTGGCAATGCTGGGTGCACTCCCATAGACTGCTCACCCTGGACAAAATCACAATGCAGAAGATTATGGCATGGAACCTCCATTACTTCTAAAGCCATTCCCACAAGTGGAATCTCAGCCAGTTAAAGTCACTGCTGAGACCTGCAAAGCTTTAGTTCAGGATCCCCTTCATTGAAACGTGGAACAAGCGTCAATTTACCAGGTTCATCCTTTGTATGTTCAGGTCCAGGACTACTCTGCATTTCCTGTCTCTTTAAATCCAGTTTCTGCCGCTCAATGTCACGTTGAACCATTTCAACCTCCTACCTCAATCTCAAATTTCCTTTCAGCGTCCAATCGCAACAGGAGTAACTCCTCCTGCTGCTCAAAAGTTAAACAAGTCTCACCCACAGGTGAAACCAAAATGCAAATTCCAATTTTTTTAATTTGCTTTTAAGAACATTCAGTACAGTTGAATTCCCAATATACACTACTAAAAAGGTTAAGGATATCCCGCTAACTACCTAACCAAAAGCTTACTAACTCAACCCTAGTCTTCGTGAAGCGTGGCGATGGGTTTTTATGCGCCAGATACCGATGGTGCACAAGACAACCAAGCTGGCAATCAAGTAACCACGGCGCGCTCCCGAGCCGATGTAGGGAAAAGGGAAAATGGGAAGCTACGACCCGCTCTTAACTTCCACACTAAGCACAAAAAAAATGCAGCGAACCCCCTGTTGGGAAACACCGCTAAGCCTACAAGGGATTCCTCAACTTTAAACTTTTAGCACACATTGCAAATTATACACTTACCTTCTGGGTCTTTACAACAGCCACAGCTGACCAAAACTAAGACAGACGAGCCCCCAACTTGCTCCGGCCGGCTCAGAGCCATAACAAATAGGGAGGAAAAATGGGGGTAAAAAGTGCAAAAAGTATATTTAATAATAAAAAAAGGAGAGTATAACATTGACAAAAACAAGGTATGAGGTGTGAGCATGTTGTAATCAGTGTGGTGCAGGTGTGTGAATGCAATGAAAGCCAGTGTGTGGTGTGCAGTGGATGTGGTGCATAAAACAAAAGACAAACTCAAATGTGCAAATAAGGAATGAGCATGGTAGGTCTCTGCAGAGCCCACCATGAGACACAGCAATACAGGAGAAGAGTGACCAGCTCTCAGCTCACAGCTGAAAAGGTCCATTGATGAGGGGTGTACCTGCACAGAGGAGGAGACGGCAGAGAAGGCAGGCAAACAGAGACAGCACCCTCTCCTGGACACAAAGGGCCTGGCCCATAACAAGACTGACGTAGTCCGTCAGTACAGGGAGCAGTACAAAGAGTGGCAGACCCTTCAGGATTTGCACGATACACGAGCACACTGTTGGGAGATGGTGAAAGCCCGGACTAAGACCTTTTATAGACGGGTGGAAAAGAAGATACGGAAAGAAAACAACCGCATGTTGGGACTGCAAAAAATACTTCAAAAGGTATTTTAAATCTAACACAAAATGGTTTTGATTTTAATGAGGAAATCAAGGAAATAAAGAAATGTTTTTATCAGACATAACAAGCCAGGCTATAATTTTAAGAGCCAAAGAAAAAGAATTCCAATGGCGAAAAATGCTTAAGATACTTTTTAAAGAACATTTTAAATAAAAGCAAATCGATTTTAAATTTAAAAGATAATGAGGGCAAACTGGCTAAAAACAACAGAAGAAATAAAGGAAATGGTTGCAGGTTTTTACAGTTTTAAACCTTTTGATTTTAACACCACCTCTGACATTTTAAATTCCATAGAAAACATTTTAGAGGACCCTTTTAGATTTGTCCACCCAAATCACCGTCAAGTGTGTTTTATACATGGATGACGTGAATGTTTTATGCACAGACCTTTTATTTCATTTAACAGGACTCTGGACTTCACCGACTGGTTTGGACTGGCCTCTGGGTCTAAGCTCAACAGAGCGAAGACCCAAGCCCAATCTTATGGACCGTGGACCCCCAACGAGACTGCTGGACTCCCCCTGACCGTGACCCAAGGACAAAAGATACTGGGAATCAGGTTTGACCAGGAAGGGGGTGGGAGTCAAAACTGGGGCGGCGTCATAGGGAAAGTTAGGCAGAGACTGGGGTTCTGGACGTTTAGAGGACTGACTATAGAAGGGAACGTTTTAATCATTAAAGCCGTGATTTTACCTTTGTTTTTACTAATTTGTTCTGTTTTTATGCCTCCAAGGAGAATGATTTTAACCCTGGAGCGGGCGATCTTTTACTTCATCTGGGGCTTCAAGTGGGAGCGGGTGAGGAGGGAGGTGCTAAAGAAGCCAAATGAGAAAGGGGGCAAAGGCGTGCCGGACCTCCCTCTGTTCCTTGGAGCCTGAGTCACCGCCCTCCACCTCGCTCTGGCGACGAGCCCATCTAAAAAACCCAAAACTACGGCTTTTACAAGATTCTGGATGGGCTCCTTTTTAAGAATGAAAAAGTTTACCAAATGACCTGAGAGTCCCTGTGTCTTAACCTGCCCTTGTTTTACGCTTTTATTCTGACCTTATTAGAGCGTTTTAACCTGGAGCAGGAGGAGTTGCAGGTTTTAATCGTCTGCACACCGTCTTTAATCTCCTGTGTGCAGGAGCGGAAACCACCGAGTCCGGTGCGCGGACTCACTCTTCCTACTGGGGTTTCCTTCGTGATGTTTAAAGAAGTGTTTTCAGGTAAGGACCTCAGAGGGATTCTTGAACAGCATAATGCAGAAACAATGAGACAAGAGGCTGGTAATTTTCACCCAATCTCATTGTGCTCCTTGTTGTCAAAGGTGGGACCAATAAGGTCTTTTGCTGGAAACCATGCTGGCCAGCTCACCGTCCGAGGAGCAGGGGCTTGGCTCTGATCCAAGCAAATCATACTTACCTGGCAGGGGCGAGACCAGGATCCTAAGGTCAAAAGTTTTATAGCTGTGCGGTGTATGGAGCATAACGCTACTTAAGGGTGCCCTGTCACTACGCAACATGGTGACAGCAGAGTCAAATTCTCGCCAGAATGTGGTCCGGTTTGAACTATCAGACGACCTTGAAATGGACCGTCTTACCTTCAGTCGACGGCTTCTGCAAAAAAGAACTGGAAGTGTCCACCCGCCAGTTGGACTTTATCTTTGTCTTTCCTGGAAGGAAAGGGTTTGAGGTGGTTATTACAACGTCAAACGCCTTGAGACATGTCTTCAGATCTTCAACAGAAAGAGGACGAAAAGCCTTTTTCTGCAGAACGTAACGGCCATGCCCCTCATGGAAGTGGAAAGAAAGATCGTTCACATCGTTATCTGGTCCGAACGTGTCAGAGTGGAGGATGTTAAGACCTGGGCCTCCTATTGTGATGTTCTTCAAGCTACAGAGGTGGTCGACATTTATGAGTTAAAACGGCCACGAAACAACTGGAAATGAAGCTGAAGCTGGCAAATGGTGAAGTAAAGCACCTCCTAAACTCGATCCAGCTGGGGGCCTACCGCAGAGCTGTGTACTACGCAGGCCAGCCCAAAGGCTTCCGACGGTGCGGGAGCTTGGAACATCTTGCCGCAACATGTCAAGTAACACAGTGGAGAAAATGTAACGCAACAGATCATGTTATAAGCCAGTGCTCAGCGCCTATGAAGTGTAACTTGTGTGCAGCACACACACAACTGTTTGAAGACTGCCCCAGAGCCTATTCTAACCGGTTGAAAGGACAAGCCACCCCAGCACATCCATACCCAGAGTTTATTGATTGGAGCGACGAACAGCAGGAAGATACCCAGAATCCAGTAACCGACCCAGTAGAGATTCCAGATCCTGAAAATAAAGGGAAAGAACCCAAAACCGACACCCCTGCACCAACTACGACCCCTCCGGAAGTCCGTCTGCTACAACAGAAGACTCTTGGAGCTGAAAAGATCCTCAACGAAATTCTGGCACAACTCCCTGCCCAACCACCTGCAGGGGTCCCAGACGACGAAGCACCAGGCGTGGAGGAGACTGGAGATCAAGGAGGCCAGCATATTTCCTCAAGCGACCAGGACCTCACCCTTTCTCTAGACCACCAGAGAATCCCCGAAGCCAGCTCCCCAGTAAAGGCCAGGAACAGAAAAATGGAAATTGAATGTGGACAAGATTGTGGACAGGATGGTGGACAAGATGGCGGACCAACTGAAGAGTTGAGTGGAGAGGAGGGGTTAACTTCAAATCTCCCGCCAAAAACCCCTACTGGAGGAGAGGAGAGGGGGAGGGGCCTGCGAAGGCCCCACCCACACAACAGGAGGGGGAGCTGGGGCCTGCACAGAGAGGCTGGTGGAGGAGCCGAGGTCTGAGGCTCTTCCCACCAACACCATGGTGCAGAGGGAGCAGGAGGCCCCTCCCGCACAGAAAGAGGTGGAGGAGCAGAGGCCTGTAGCTCCTCCCACCCACACCATGGTGGAGGGGGATCAAGAGGCCCCGCCCCCATTGGAAAAAAACCAGCAAAAGGCTGTGGGGGAGGGGGACCCTCTTGACCCCCTAAACAAATGCCTGAGCCTCCTGTTAAAAGAACCCCACAACCCCAAGAGGCCTTTGTCAGAGTCGTCCTCTGGAAATGAAGAGTTCCCAGAGAAGAGGGGGAGAGCTGGGTCTCCTTCAGACAGTGACTCTGTGGAAGAGCCCAGAGTCTTCCCCTCCGACTCGCCCAACGAGGTCTCTTTCCTCTCCGGAGCCAGACACTCGACTCCGAAGCTCCCCCTAGTGGAGGGGCATAGGAGGGATCAGGCTACATCCCCTCCCTCACCCATTGACGAGGAGTCGGAGCTAGATCCACAGAGGATAAACATGACCTGGTTTTAACTCGTTTTACTTGTGTTTTAACCAGTTTTAGTTTTTTATCCTTTTAGTCTTTTAATGTTTTACCTTTTTAAAACCATACTCATGGCGATCACACTCTCTACCATCAATGTGAGAAGTGTGAAGTCTAGAGTTAGAGCACAGAGCATTTTAACCAGTCTCAGATCTTTTAATTCAGATGTGTTTTTATTGCAAGAATGTTCGTTGCCCTTTTTAAAGCACTACAGAACCTGGGAGGAGTTGTGGCCAAATTCCTCCATTTGGAGCGGCTCGAATGAAAACACAAACGACGGCGTGGCCATATTAATCAACAACCCCCTGGTGACGGTAAAGGGCAGCACTGTGGTGAGAGACGGACGGGCACTTTTGATACATCTGGATTTTATGGGACGTGTTTTTAAGCTCTTAAATATATATGGTTTTAACAATAAAAATAAAAGGTACAAACTTTTAGAAGACCTGCAGTCCCACATGCTAGGGACAGCTCCTTTTATCTTAGCGGGTGATTTTAACTGTGTTTTAACTAAAAAAGAGAAATAGAACAGGGGATTTTAATCTAGACAAGACGTCGGTTTTATTGCAGGGTTTATGTAGGGATTTTAAACTACAGGACTGTTTTAAAACCATGCATCCAAGAGAGGAGGGCTTCACCTGGTTCAGTGGTGATGGCACCAGAGCCTCTCGCATTGACTATGTTTTTACCAGGGATTGCCCACCCACCGATGCTAGATTAACCCCCGTTTTCTTTTCCGACCACCTGATGCTTTCCTGCACCTTTTCACTGTCCTCCGGTGTGACTGTAGGAAGAGGTCTGTGGAAGCTCAACTGCTCCCTGTTAAAGGAGACTGACGTAGTCCGTCAGTACAGGGAGCAGTACAAAGAGTGGCAGACCCTTCAGGACTTGCACGAGACACGAGCACACTGGTGGGAGATGGTAAAAGCCCGGACTAAGACCTTTTTTAGACGGGTGGGTAGGAAGAAGATAGGGAAAGAAAACAACCGCATGTTGGGACTGCAAAAAAGACTTGAAAGATATTTTATTTTAAAATAAAATGGTTTTGATTTTAATGAATTAAACAAGTAAAAAAGGAAATGTTGGTTTTATCAGAAATTAAAAGTAAAAGGTATAATTTTAAGAGCAAAAGAAGAAATAGAGGAAGGTGAAAAATGCACCAGGTACTTGAATAAAAGCAAATCAATTTTAAATAAAAAAAACAGTGAAGGCCATCTGGCAAAAGACACAGAAGAAATCAAGAAAATAGTTGAGTGTTTTTATTCTAACTTGTACAGTTTTAAACCCATTGATTTTAATACCACGGCCGACATTTTAAACTCCCTGGAAAACATTTTAAAAGACACTGCTTTTTTAACCCACGATTTTACCCTTTTAGATCTGTCTATAAACATACGGACTTTTAAAAGGGGGAAATCCCCGGGGGCCGATGGGCTCCCGGTAGAATTTTATTTAACTTTCTGGGACATTTTAGCAGGTGATCTTTTAAATGTTTTTATGGAGTTTGAACGACTAGGCCGACTACCTGACAGTTTTAGAGAAGGGATAGTGACTCTACTTCCCAAAGACAAAGACAAGACTGACTTGGCCAATTGGAGACCCATCACGCTTTTAAATGTAGATTGTAAACTTTTTAGCAAGATTTTAGCCTCACGTCTGTCTGTGTTTTTAGAGGGATTGATTCACCCGGATCAAGCCTGTGCCGTCCCCGGGAGGAGGATCACCGACAGCCTCGTACTGATCCGAGACACCATCTGTTATGCGAGAGACAGAAACATTCGGCTAGTAGTCCTAAATCTAGACTTTGAGAAAGCCTTCGATCGGGTCTCGCACCAGTACCTCTTTGAGGTGCTGCGAAAAGTGGGTTTACCTGACAGGTATATAGAGTGGGTGGGGCTGCTATACCGTGGGATCAGCAGCAGATTCATTGTTAACGGGCATTTGACAAAAGGCAGTGCAAATCAACTGCGGTGTCCGTCGGGGCTGTCCGTTATCTGCCCCTGTACATCTGCATCGAGCCCTGCACAGTCTTGAGGGACCAGAATCGGGGGGGGCATCCGGTGGGGGGGGGCTCACCGCCAAGTGCGTTTTATATATGGACGACGTGAATATTTTATGCACCGACCTTTTATCAGTTAACAGGACTCTGGACTTGACTGACTGGTTTGGACTGGCCTCTGGGTCTAAACTCAACAGAGCGAAGACCCAAGCCCAATTTTATGGACCGTGGACCCCCGATGAGACTGCTGGACTCCCCTTGACCGTGACCCAAGGACAGAAAATACTGGGAATCAGGTTTGACCGGGCAGGGGGAGGGAGTCAAAACTGGGGCAACGTCATAGGGAAAGTTAGGCAAAGACTGGGGTTCTGGACTCTTAGAGGACTGACCATGGAAGGGAAGGTTTTAATCATCAAAGCCGTGATTTTACCTTTGTTTTTACTCATTTGTTCTGTTTTTATGCCTCCTAGGAGAGTGATTTTAAACCTGGAGCGGGCAATCTTTTATTTTATCTGGGGCTCCAAGTGGGAACGGGTGAGGAGGGAGGTCCTAAAGAAGCCAAAGGAGAGCCGGACCTCCCTCTGTTCCTTGGAGCCCGCTTTATCGCCCTTCACCTCGCTCTGGCGACGAGCCCATCCAGAAACCCCAAAACTACGGCTTTTACAAGATTCTGGATGGGCTCCTTTTTAAGAATGAAAAAGTTTTTACCCATTGACTTTAGAGTCCCTGTGTCTTTTAACCTGCCCTTGTTTTACGCTTTTATTCCCACCTTTTTAAAGCGTTTTAACCTGGAGCAGGAGGAGTTGCAAGTTTTAACTAAACATCGTCTTTTAATCTCCTGTGTGCAGGAGCGGGAACCAGTGAGTCCGGTGCGCGGGCTCGCAATCGGCGAGCCCTCACAGGTGTGGCGCAACGTGAACCATCCTGCTCTGCCAAACAGACTCCGGGACCTGTCCTGGATGATAGCTCATGAGGTCCTCCCAGTCAGGTCCGTCATGCACTCCCGGGGCCTCTTGCAGTCCGCGACCTGTCCCCGGCCGGGTTGTGGCGCGCCCGAGTCGGTGAGACACTTGCTCTGGGAGTGCAGCGCCGCCGTCGACCAGTGGGCAACAGCCGGCTCCTTACAATTCCCGTACCTACCAGCAGGGGAGGTCCTCACAGCACAGCTGATGCTGTACGGGGTGGGCCTAAGTCCAAATTCAAAAAAGGACTTCACAAGAATCTGGCTCACCCTCGCCGCCACCAAAGACGCCATATGGACCTCCAGAAACCTGCTGGTAGGAAGGCACATGCAGATCCCCCCCGTGGCTGTGATCCGGATGGCAGCAGCCACAGTCCGAGAGGCTGTGGCTGCAGGCGGCGGGCCCTAGGACCGCACTGAAGGTCAAAGCCGCAACGGCCTGACTCTCCGGGAGCGGACGGTGGGAAGGTGCAAGGGCGAGGACCTCTGAGCAAGACAGGCCCGAGAGACCAAATGTTTGGTAGAGCAGGATGAGTCCGACTTGATAGGGACTCGCCCCGCTTCTGCACAAGGAGGGCTTTTACCCACTGCACTCCCTTTTAATTGACACTTTAATGGGCTTTTATGACACATGATTTTATGGACATTTTGACACATTTTAACTCACAACCTTGGTTTTTATGTAAACAAAATATGACTAACCTTTTATTGTTGTGTTGTCTGTAAAAATGTATCAGTTTTAAATGCCATGACCAACGATCACCTGTGTCAATAAACTTTTTCGAATGAAAAAAATCTGTTCTTATCAGTTGCTCACTTGTTCGCGCTTTGGGCTGAGACAGCAGTCGCCTCTGGGGCCAACGAGGTGTTTGCCCTCGTGGCACTCATCATTGGCCTCAGAGGACATATTGTATATTTTGTTTAATTAACTTATTGTTTTCTTCCCCTTACCCAGCCACTGTTTGTGAGCACCAGCACTTTATCTTGTGAGTACATTTTAAGTGGTTTTAGCCCGCACATATTTATTGTTTTTTAGTGGTTTTAACCTGGGTTTTAGCCTGTTTTTATTAGTGGTTTTACTTGTGTTTTAAGCTGCTGGTGCCACCAGAATGTCGGCCTCCCATGCCGGCAGGAGGAGGCACCACAGCGTGCGCTTCACCCTCAGAGAAGTAGATGGAAAAGACTGGCTTTTTCCCGCCTGGACTTTTCCAGACACTTGGTGCAGAAGGCCCTCGGCTTCAAACCCGAGGATCTTAATTGCATCCTGTCTCTGCCCTTCAACAAAGGGTTTGATGTAAGCTGTTTGGTAGAGCAGGATGAGTCAGACTTGATAGGGACTCACCCCGCTTCTGCACAAGGAGGGCTTTTAATTTACACTTTTTATGGGCCTTTTATGACACTTGATTTTATGGACATTTTGACACATTTTAATACACAACTCTGGTTTTATGTAAACAAATGATTAAACCTTTTAATGTTGTGTTTACTGTAAAAAAAAAAATGTTTTAAATGCCATGATTTATGATCAACTTTTTCCAATGAAAAAATCTGTTATCAGTGCTACACTTTTTCACGCTCTAGGCTGAGCTAGCTGTCGCCTCTGGGGTCAACGAGGTGTTTGCCCTCGTGGCACTCACCATTGGCCTCAGAGGATATATTGTATATTTTGTTTCATTAACTTATTTTCTTCCCTTCCCCCAGTCCCTGGTTTATAAGCACCTGCACTTTATCTGTGAGTACATTTTAAGTGGTTTTAGCCATAGACAGTATATATTAACATCCCCTCCCTTAATCATTGATGAGGAGTCTGAGCCAGATCTGTGGTGGCGCTTTGACGCTGGAGATGACGCGCGCCTAGTGCCACTTGAAACAAAACAAGAATACCTAAAATAAAACAATGCACTGTGAAACTCCTGTGTCAAGTTGGAATGTCCATCCATGTAATAATAATTTTGTAGAAAGAAAAAAAATGACTGAACTTAAATCCTTGACAGTAACACATGAAGCACGGTAAAAAAAACCTGTGTCCTCAGCACCTGCACCGTGATTGTGGCTTCTTTTTAAGCAAGAAAGCAGAGGACCCTCCCAGAGCGCCCTCTGCTGTATTTGCTCCACCAAACCGGCCCCTAATTGTTATGGCCAGACATCACAATTACATAGAAAAGGAGCAAAATACAACAACTTGTACCTTATTATGCAAAAATACATTAGTCATTTTCCAACAACATACACAACTTTGTCACTTTTCTCCTGAGAACATTTGTTTTTGTCTTTTTTTCTACGGATCTAACGACTCCGCATTTGTCTGGAAATAGTTTTCCTTTGTACAGTTTACATCAACAACAAAAAAAACACGATAATACAACTTTCCTTGTTAATGCGTTTGCATGAGTGATCCAATAGCTCTTAAATTTGCATTTGTGAATATCTTTGATGATTATGGGTGATATATGTTGATCTTTGGACAAAATTATAGGATTTTTGGTGTCAACGGGCATCGCGTAATTTGAAAGCCGACCACCAACTTTAATCTGTCATGAAGAAAAGGATTGAGTTTATAGATGTGACTGTTGCCTTTGACATTTCTTTGGCTTAACAGAGTTAATTTCATTGGAAACCCTCTTGTTGACAAAACTTCACCATAGAGTTTTCAGATTGACAAATCCTTAGTTGACAGGAAAGTGGTTTTGACTTTGTCTTTAACCTTTTGGAGTTCTTTATCAATGTATGACTGAGTATAGCTCATTGATAGGGCTTTTCCCTAACGTTCCTCGTTTTCAGGTTTCGTTTTTCCAGGAGACTTCCAATAGTGTGTAATCAAGTGCGATTGACACAGACAACTATTCAAGACCGAGCCACCAATGACCCGCCCCAATAGTGGTACTACTGACAGTCCTGCAGTGTCGCAGATGCAGCTTTACCTATAGCTGAACCTGTTACGCCTCGGAGCAGAGAGCCACTTGTTTACTGGAAATAAAATAAAAGCCAATTCCCTGCTTTGGCCAAAGCAGCGCGAGCTTTGCTCTGCAAACCATGCACAAGTGTAGACAGCGGGCGGCTGTTTAGCACAGTGGAACTTATTATGGAGGATAAACATAATAAACTTTCCCCTGCACATGCTGAGATGCTAATATTTGTTAAGAAAAACATTTCCTTAACTATCCCTCCTTAAACACTTGCAGCATATGCCATGTTTTGCACAAAACCCATTTCCACATTGTTCATAAAACACTTATTTTTGCACACACAACGCCATTAAATTTGTGTTGTTTCGTAATTTCTTTTTCAGATTTGTCAAATCAGTTTTGCTGGAGTAAAGTGCTGTTAGATTGAGGGCTGAATTTCATTGCATTTTGTTTAAATGTATCAATACTTTATGTTGTGGTTGGTTCCCAATCTTTTTTGTCTTGAGTACCCCTAGGGTCTTTTCTTTATACTTCCAGTTCCTTGATGGTTTTGAAAGATAAGTTATAAAGTGAATCACTTAAAATCCCATCATTTATCACTAAAAGTTTCTTGTTAAACAAAGCTATTCTGCTTAAAACATACATTTTGTTTGTGGTGCCTCGCATTTATTTAAAGGCACACCGCGGACTTTGTGACCTAAAGAGTTGACACATATGAGTTATTTTATATGAATACTTGGGCCAATATACAGCGCTTGACACTTGCAATGCTCCGAGCGGGGCTGCCCTCTTGAAATACCGCCCATGTAAGTTTCGAGCAGACGGACCGTCTGCCACCAGGTCACGTGACTTGGAAGAAAGACTTGCTTTACGGCTACAGGCGCTGATATACTCATGGAGCTAAGGCTTTTGCTACTCATTTTTCACCTGCTCGACTCCTGGTCATGGCTGAGGCAAGGAAAAATTTTAAACCTTCGGAGGAGGCTAAAAAGAGGAAACGCGAAAGGGATCGTGCTGTAAGCTGCATGTCTGTATGAGCGCTGCTCTTCACCTGGTTCCTGGATGTCATCGACTGCAAAGATGTCATTCCACGCAGCACGAGCTAGACGCAGAACTCCCTCATCCAGGATATAGAAGTCCATGTGTGGTAGATTACTAATGCAGCGGTCTGGAGGCTGACCACAGCAGAGTCTCTCAATATCTGTAGGCATGTCTCTACAGTTTGAACACACACACCAGTGCATGCTGTCTGAATACACACTCAAAAGACACCGGCTGACTGTTTGTTGACTTTTGCGACAGTGCTGAGTTGCTTGTGGCCACTAGGGGCGCTAAACGTGAAAGTTGCAGGTCTAGCGCCCCTAGTGGCCAAGAGTTACACGGTGTGCCTTTAAATGTTTTTTCCCAATCTATGTTTAGTTCAACCATATGCATATTTATCTAGACCCACATTGCATTTTTCATTTGAGCACAATATCAATATTTGATTGGATCTGCCGTGATCAGTATCTGCAAGTCTAAATTTTAATGATCGGTCGAAAAAAATCCTGATCGGTGCATCTCTACTGTAAAGTTTTCATGTCTTGGCCTTGGGTTGAATAATTCAGTGTGTTTGACACGATCTGAAGGTTGTGGTTGGAGATCAAAGATTGGGTCGGAAATTATTTTGACTTGTCTTTCAATAAAAGTTACAATGTCTGCAAATGCAGGTCTTTGATGCTCAGTCTCTTGAATGTCACATGCAATGTTTCTGAATTTCTCTTTCATTTTGTATGGAAGCTTTGAGATTGTAGTCCTCATATTTGATGACATGCTCAGTTCATTTAGATTCGTCAGGTCAAGCATTGCTACATCCACGAAGAAATAAAGCATAATCTTGTAATAGAGTTACATTTTCTGTTTTGATGGTTGGCCAGTTGGGAACCTTTTGCATATATGCATTTGTGAGTTTTATTTCATGTCCAAAATGTTCATATAACAGACTTTGCTTTATGATATCCTTCCTCTGGGGACATGTGCAAACAGCTCTGCATTAGTTCCTTGGGGCGCCCCCTTGTGTACTTTTCCAAGAAGTAAATGCAGTCTCCTTTGGACGCACATTTGTCCTCAACACAGTGTTTGAACGCTTGAGTGAACACTTTAAACTTCAGTGCATCATCATCAAATATTGAAACGTCTCTGGGTGGTAGTTGTGCTGCTTTTTCCTGTTTTATTAGTCAAAAAATGTAATTTTGCTTCTGCAGAAACTGTATTAAGAGGTCACTTTGCGGCTGGATGGCAGGTGAGTAGTGCTTTGAGTCAATTGTGCGACGGTAGGAATAGCATCAGCTTGCACGTTGGGAATTACAGATTTCAGTCTTTGCTTTAGTGGAAGAAGTTGTGCTTTTTCTTGTTCTGAAGGCATGTGAACTCATGCAGTCACTGTAGGCATCAAGCACGTCCAGCTCTTCCATCTGCAGCTTTGATTTCCGCTTGAAGTGCCAAGGCTTTGATCTGAGCTCTCATTTCTTCCTTCATTTCGTGCTCAAGTTTCCTTCATTACCCTTTTTTTTTTGTTCACGCTTTTCCTTCCAGACAATTTCCGTTGCAAGCAAAGCAGATTTTTTTGCCTCTGCTTGAGCCCTAAGAGATGAAGACATTGAGGTACTTTACTTTATGGATGCATTGGAAGCACTGTCTGCAGCGTGTATTTCATCTGACATATTTTCACATTTGTCCTTGACATAAATATCAGTCTTATATTGTTCATTTTCAATAATGTCCTTTAAGTATTGAGTCACAGATTCCCCACAGCTTTGAACACTTAACATATTATTTCGTTTTTCTCCTTTACTGCTTCTGGCAACAACTCAAGGAGACCATTGTGTATTTTTTACATCATTGATAATTGCTTCATATTTTGCAAAAGTACCTTGAACGTGACATGAGCCCATTGAGTGTCTCTTTAACATTGTTTGACTTTTGAAAAAGTGATTCTCAAGTTTTCCAAGTCACCAATTTTGACAAGAAAAGCACTTTAAACAAAAGTAGGGGACCTTTAAATGTGTCCTTTTGTACATTAACAGACGTCTTTTTTAAAGTTCAGTTCAGTTTTCTACATAAATGCATTGGATTTATAGGCCTTCATTTCATCAGTATCCGCTTTAATCCTTAGCTTTGGTGCACTAACTGCGCTAAACGCGAGTACCTTATAAAGCTGGTCTTTCCTAATGTACGGGCCAGACAAGCCCGCTGAATCTTCTTGGCCGCCCCAGGCACGACCTTTCCGAACCGCTCGGCACCCCAGACACTGGCCCCGGTGACCTCCGTAGACCGCTCCGCTCCGCAGTCTCCCCGCCGCTCCATGCCGCTCCATGCCGCTCCATGCCGCTCCATGCCGCTCCATGCCGCTCCCCGCCGCTCCCCGCCGCTCCATGCCGCTCCCCGCCGCTCCCCGCCGCTCCATGCCGCTCCCCGCCGCTCCCCGCCGCTCCATGCCGCTCCATGCCGCTGCTGCTGCTGCTGCTCGAAGGCGAGACCCAGACTCCCAGCCCCGCTCCTGGCCGCTGTACGCTTTTCCAGCCGCGCACAGATGAATACAGACCCGTCAGTCCGCTCTATGCTCCCCGTGTGCACAAACCTTTCCTTCACGCCCAGTGGAGCCAGGTCGTGTTGGTATCACGCACAGTGCGGTGACCGACAGTCCTCACGGTACTCACTGTAACTGACATCAGGTGAGTTTTCCGCCTTTTTACACTTTGTGGTGGCGCTTTGACGCTGGAGATGACGCGCACTTAAAGTCACTTGAAACAAAACAAGAATACCTCAAATAAAACAATGAACTGTGAAACTCCTGTGTCAAGATGGAATGTCCATCCATTTAATCATAACTTTGTAGAAAAGATAAAAACAAAAAAATGACTGAACTTAAATCCTTGACAGCAACACATGAAGCACGGTTAAAAAAAAAAAAACCTGTGTCCTCAGCACCACACCTGAACCGTGATTGTTCTTTTGAAGCCTGAAAGCAGAGGACCCCCCCCAGAGCGCCCTCTACTGTATTTGCTCCACCAAGATCCACAGAGAATAAACATGACCTGGTTTTAACTTGTTTTACTTGTGTTTTAACCAGTTTTAGTGTTTTAGTGTTTTATCCTTTTAAGTATTTTAGTCTTTTAATGTTTTACCTTTTTAAAACCATACTCATGGCAATCACACTCTCTACCATCAATGCGAGAAGTGTGAGAAGTCTAGAGTTAGAGCACAGAGCATTTTAACAAGTCTTAAATCTTTTAATTCAGATGTGTTTTTATTACAAGAATGCTTGTTACCGTTTTTAAAACATTACAGGACCTGAAATTTTCGGCTGGAATATTGTAACGCCTTGTACCCAGGTATCAGCCAGTCCTCACTTGCTTGTCTGCAGCTGGTAGAGAACGCTGCGGCGCGTCTGTTAACAGGAACTCGGAAGTATGAGCATATCTCTCCGGTCCTGTCATCCCTTCATTGGCTTCCTGTTCGCTACCGGATTGATTTTAAAGTCCTTTTGTTTGTCTATAAATGCCTGAATGGCCACACTGACCTACTGACGCCAAACGCTCCATCATGTTCTCTTAGGTCGGCAGATCAGGCTCTGCTCTGGGTTCCTACGACTAAACGGAAACTCAGAGGAGACCGAGCTTTTTCGGTTGTTGGTCTTAAATTATGGAATGAGCTGCCCCTGTGTGATAGACTGAGTCACTTCCTGTTGGACACTCACAATCTGAGTGTCCTATCCATGCCAAATGTGACATGTAAATTTCTCCTATGTGAGATAAATAAAGCTTATCTTATCTTATCTTATTTAAGTCTCATCTTAAAAGCCAATGAGAACAAGTGAGTCTTAATTGATTTTTAATATCAGGGAGTCAGTTTGCTGGGAGAAGTATGGTAACTTTAGCACTATCCTCTCCTCCGTCCTACTTTATCTGTTTAGCATTATTAGGATTTTGACTGTAGTTTGTTCATTGCTATTCACCCGTTGTCCCATTGTCTGTTTCATGGTACGATGACGGGATCTCTGAGCCTGGCCGCTTCCATCTACACCTGCGGACTGCCCCGCCCGACCCGCCTGGGAGTGCTTCAGTCCTGCACCGGACCTGTCCACGTTCAGCGGCCACTGGTCCATGTTCTGCAGCTAGCTTAGGTCCTAGATCATTAGCCTGTCCGTCCGGAGGAGCGGATCCCTTTCTCAAATGGGTCTCCCTCCCTGTGGGTTTCCCTAGTTCTCCCCAAGGTTTCTCACTTTTTCCCACTGGGTTTTTTTAAGAGTTTTTCCTTGTCGATGCAGGAGGGTCTTGTTGGACAGTTAGTGTCCAACAGAAAGGATTGGTGATGATCAGGACACTTTAGCATTCTACAACATGTATGGACATTTTCTTCTGTGTGTGCTTTATATTCATGTGTTTTAACTGTTGATTCTCTGACCTGTGTTGGTGATTTCAATGGTTTTGTTAAGTCTCTGAGATGACTTCTGTTGTGACCTAGGGCTATACAAGAATAAATTGTATTGTATTGTAATAGATTGTTATTTTTTTTGCCACTGTTTTGTATTTTGTAATTGAATATTTGTGTATGTATTTTTATGTACAGCACTTTGGTCAACCTTGTTTTTATTAGTGCTTTATTAATAAACTGGTTTGATTGGATTGTTGTGGTCTGAAAGTTACGTACCTCAGCCACAGAACTAAACTTGTCAAAAAGAGCAAAAGGCAGAATGAGAGTCATTTAAAACATCCTGAAATGCTTTTGCGTCACAGTGAGGAGGACTTTTTAAAAGTTAAAATCAGCAGAAACACATTGGAGGGAATAAAATTTATTGAATTGTCCAGATATTTGGGAGGTCTAGACTCGGTCCAGACTTGGGCCTCACTTGCTCTGGCTGAATGAGGAGGTTAAGGCAGTGTTCTGGTCCTGGTCCCGACCCAGACCTGGACCAGGCCAAGTCCGAGTCCTGGTCCCAGTCCTGGTCTTCACTTGCGCTGGTTGAAGGGCGAGGCCAGGGCTGTGTTCTGGGCAGACTTCTTGCAGGACTCTGGAGAGACTCGGAGCAGAGCCGACGGAAGGAGCTGGTTCCGTTTGATGATCTGCAACGCGAGCTGTGTGTTTCCTACAGGGGAACAACAGAAGATGAAGATGAAGAAGAGGTCCCACAGTGAGGTCCTACAGTGGGGAAATGTCAGTGTTGCATCACCAGTTACAGAATAGTAGGAATGAAGAGCACACAGCACAAGATAAGTGAACAATAAACTACACAAAAATAAGATAAAATAGCTCATTACAGAAGCCAGTTTAAAATACAACTGTATATTTATTGCACTAGAATACACAGTATGTTTCCATCTGTACATGTTTGCAGCATCAAGGTCTGAGAAAGTGACTGGACACGTGGTTCTATATTATATACACGGAGGGGCTGAGTGGATAGCACTCTCGCCTCTCAGCAAGAAGGTCCTGGGTTCGAATCCCGGTCGGACCAGGGCCTTTCTGAGTGGAGTTTGCATGTTCTCCCTGTGTCTGCGTAGGTTTCCTCCGGGTACTCCGGTTTCCCCTACCACTAAAAATATGTCCAATAGTTCTGGCATGCGCCTCCTGTACTGGCGACCCCGCTCCCATCTCTGTGAGGAGTGAGAGACAAATGCCCAAAAAAAAAAAATTAACAATTGTAAACCGCTTTGAGACTCAGATCTGCAGTGAAAAGGTGGTATATAAATCAAGATTACTACTACTACTACTACTATTGCACATTCTGACAATATTCAAATGATCACTGCACAGATAAGTAAAGAAAAGTGACAGTGGACATTCATCAGGACGGGTGTACGGGTCCTTATAGTTTGCTGCTAAAAAGCTTAAAAACGGCAAATCAACATTTCTACAGCAGCCTCTATAAACATTGAACCAGTCCGGGCCTCGGCTTGTAGCAAATTTGTTTTGTTGACCCCTGACGTATTTGACGTCTCTGGTCTAGGGGATCCCTCTGGATGACTGAGTTGTAGATATAAATCCTAAAGTGTTGCAGTAAAACCAGGGTAGTCTTGCACAGTTTTTCCAATGTGGTTTTACTGCAAATGGCAAATAAATGAATCTGAATCTGAATCTAAAACCTGAAGGAAACACGCACCGTTCTGCAGTTCCAGGTAAACTCCGAGCAGAATGGCCTCAGGCGGAATCTCTTTAGTGTTCACCATCGACGCGGCCTGAAAACACACAGCAGGTGACCACGCAGTAGTACAAGTAGTAGCAGTAGTAGCCAAAGCAATAGCAGTGGCGGCAGCAGTAGTAGCAGTAGTAGTAGTACTTCTGCAACTACAGCTACTGCAGCAGTACCTGATGCAGACACTTGCGGGCCTTCTCGTACTCGCTCCGGAGGCAGTACGCGCTCCCCAGGTTGAACAGCATCATGGCTCGGGCACAGGCCACAGAGCTGGGGTAGGACTGAGGGGTGTGTTTCCCTGGAGACAGAGACCAATCAGGACTTAAGCAGAACTTTTTAAAAACAGGACTAAAGCAAGTCAAAAGAAGGTGTAAAGAAGGTCTAAAGCAAGTCTAAAGCAAGTCTAAAGGAGGGGTAAAGGAGGTCTAAAGGAGGTCTAAAGCAAGTCTAAAGCAAGTCTAAAGCAAGTCTAAAGCAAGTCTAAAGCAAGTCTAAAGCAAGTCTAAAGCAAGTCTAAAGCAAGTCTAAAGCAAGTCTAAAGCAAGTCTAAAGGAGGTCTAAAGGAGGTCTAAAGGAGGTCTAAAGGAGGGGTAAAGGAGGTCTAAAAAGTCTAAAGAGGTCTAAAGCAAGTCTAAAGGTCTAAAGCAAGTCTAAAGGAGGTCTAAAGGAGGGGTAAAGGAGGTCTAAAGGATGCTCTGGAAATGTTTTGTATCCAAAATAAAACGGGGTAAACTTACAGGACTCTCCGGGTTCTTCTCCTTTCTCTGAACCTGAAAAACCAGAGCATTCCTGAGGACTCAACAATCTGACAGCAATTCGGAGGTCAAGCAAATCTACAAAACATTTAATCTATCTTAATACAAATATATTGAAATATTTATATGATAATTGGGTGGAGGCTCAATGATATTTACAGAAGTCAGAAGTCTATAATGAGCCGGAGCTACTTTCTCAGGACTAGAATGAGACAGAGCTACACCTTTAAGCGTCTGAGGGAAAAGAGTTTATTGAATGGTGAGAGGAAGCCTTGGATGGCTACTGTAACTATCAACAGTCAATATTCAAACTCATAATTGTAACGCATTTTTAGTTTTCGTTTACTTCAGTTTGTGGGCATGTGAATCATACAGATTTTAATATTCAGAATATTTAGGTAAAATCTAAATCCTTTGGCGAGCTACTGGTTGGAGACCCCTGATCTGAAGAGTGGAACCTCCAGGGCTCCCTTTGAGTCATGTCCAGGAGATATTTGACATAATTGCACTTGAAGCTGAGGTACCCGACTTTGTTTTTCAAAAGCAAACTGTTTTAAAGCCAGGAACTCGTGACATGGATCGTAAGACAGAGTTCTACTGCTGTGGCTCGAAAGTTAGGCCCCCCCGCCGGCCCCAAAAAAAGTTCTACAAGAGATCGTTTGTTCCATCTGCGGACATTGCTCTACACACACACAATATGAACTGTTGTGTCTCTGCTAAATGTATTTTAAGTGCGTTTTAATGAATGACCTTTAAATGTGCCATGTTGGAAGACAAATTTCTGCTCAATTGAACAGACTACAAAATGTTATTCTTTTCTATTCTTAAGCGAGAGAGGGGTGGGGGTGGGGGGGGGTATCCAGACCTTGGTCCGGGTCGCTGGAACACACGCCCATGGACACGTCGCACACGTTCTCTGGGTTCAGGTGAGAGATGGCGTCTGAGATTCTGTCCATGGAGATGAGGGCTTCAGCGGCGTAGAGGTGACCCAGGAACCTGAGGAGGAGGAGGGGGAGGAGGGGTCAGTGATGAAGACAGAGTTAAAGGTTAAAGTTATGCATCACTCTTGTCCATCAGCGAACACAGAGCTCACGTACTTGAGGGAACCCGACACTTTGGGCTGGTGCAGCAGTTTCTCGGCGTGAGTCAAAGCCATGAGGTTGTCTCCCAACGCCAGGGCCACGTACGCACTGCAGGCCAGGATGGAACACCTGTGGAGGGAGGGGTTAGGGCCACTGCATGTAACCACGGATACTACTGAGACAAGGCCAGCAGAGGCATTTAAGAGCAAAAGAGACATGTTTGCATTGGAGGAATATTCCCCCCACATTTTGATCATTGTGATGAAGCACACAGTCCATCTGCATATGCTTCACTTTGTTTTGTTCTCTGGTCTGAACCCCGGTCTGAACCCCGGTCTGAACCCCGGTCTGAACCCCGGTCTGAACCCCGGTCTGAACCCCGGTCTGAACCCGGTCTGAACCCTGGTCTGAACCCTGGTCTGAACCCTGCCTACATGTTACAGATCATTCCTGAGCTGTATAACAAATAACAAATAAATATTACCTGAGGTTCTCCACTTCCTGCTTGCGAAGCGGAGACGATGGACCTGCCGACAGGAACTTATCTGCGTCCAGACCTTTCCCACTGAAACAGAGACGGCCATTTTAAACGGGCTAGATGAGGATTAGACTTAACTCAAACAGACTCCATGGATGGGTCTACCAAAGAGATAATCAGGAGCAGCGCTGGTCTGTTTCTGCTCTAGTTATTTGCTGCTGGTTATTTGCTGCTGAGGCTCCCCAAGGAGCACTTGGGCACTACTAATTGGTCAGTTGTTAGGGCCAATATCTGGATTTACAAAAGACAATATCTAAATATAAAAACCAGGATTTAAGTCCAATATGGTGAGTGTGACAACTGATTAGGAGTTTACCCAAAGTCACTGTCCTCAATGTAATACCAGCTCTGACCTGCAGGAGTCACTGTTCTCGCTGCCGCTCTCGATGCTACAGGACTGGCTGGAGCTCTTGGAGCAGTTCTCGGTCTTGCCGTCTTGTTGCTGATGCTCCGGCAGCAGCAGTAAAGCGTTTCGGAGGCAAATGGCGGCGAACTCCATACTGGCCACAGGGATCGCGGCTGATTGACCCTCACTGCAGAAGAAGAACTTGTGTTACCTACGATTTACATTGTCTCAGTAGATGCTGTTATCAGTGTAATACCAGCTCTGTGTGTGTCTGGTCTGCAGTCTTACACACACAGACTGACCAGTAGGTGGAGCTCTGAGTGTCTCTTTGTGTATAACTGCCGACTGACCTGTAGGGGGAGTTGTGAGCAGACTGTGAGGCCAGGATGATCTTGCGGTGGTACCCCTGACCCACGATGGACTGGACGATCCCCTTCTTACACGGGAGGCCTTTACTCTCCTGCTCCGCGCCCTGGAACAGCCACAAGTTCACACACAGGTTCATACACAGGTGCTACCAGCCGCTAACCAAATGTATTCATCTCAAGTATTTGCCAACTCTTGGTAATATGCTGTGAAAGCTGTAATAAAACTCAATATGATGAACATTTTACCCCAATTCACCAAGCATCTTCAGCACGTAAAGGTGGGATTGCTTGCCATTGTTAATCAAAGTAAATGAGTGATTAAGTCCATGAGTGCAGCAGTCCATCTTTAAAATGTTTTCTTGTTGACTACAATTATTGATATGTTATTCTGTTTGTAATATGTGGTGTATTGACATGTCCACAATTGAAATGCATAAATAAATAAAATCATAACTAGTCTGACAATTTACACCAGCAGTATTACGCCACGTTGACGCAGGAGTTTTATTTTCCCTCTGCATGAACACCGTGGGGAAGTTGGGTAAAGGCAGAAGGAGTAAATTGAATTGAACTTTGAAATGTGAATGATTTCAAACTTGCGCCCGTTTCCTGTTGTGCCCACATTAAATGTGGCGCTTGGTGTAAATTGGGGGTGGTTAGAATTGTGTGATAATCTTGAAATGTCTTTTCCAATTAAGACGAATTTGTAATTGAGCAAAATCTGGGATAGTGTTTGTGTGTGCAGGTCAGGGGCTTACAACCTTTTTCCCACAGAGAGCTACTTATCAGGAAAAAAAAGAGCTTCAGGCAGTTAATAATAATTTCAATCAGTCAATTGGATTGTTTTATTGGTATTAAACCATAAACAATCAATTATTTTATTAATTTAATGTTTCTTTTCTTGTTTTAAGCACCTTGAGTTTCCTTTTTTTCCTTGCATTTTTATTCATCTTTAATTCACAAAACTAAGATGTCTAAGGACAGTGGTGATGATCCAGGACACTAAACATTCAACAACATTTATGGACATTTTGTGTTTTCTATCATTGCATTTCTTGTGTTTGAACTGTTTGATTCTCTAATCTGTGTTGGCGAATTCAATGGTTTTGTAAAGTCCTTCGAGAAAATTACTGCTGTGATTTAGGGCTTTACAAAAACAAATTGAATTGAACTGAATCTTTGAAATGTCTAAATCCTCTGGAGAGCTGCAAGGAAGGAGCCACAGGTTGGTGTAGGTGAATTTGAAAGCGTGGGTACGTACCATGGATGTATTATAATAACTGGATAGGGTATTACTAGCTTGTAGTTGAATAACTCATGTGCTCAGGGGATTCTCGCGGTACTGCAGACTGAACCAGACTAAATTCACGTGGGCTACCCAGAAATTTTCCCCATAGGACTCGATGCAAATTAAAACAGCTCGACCTCAGCTGACAGAGAACCTACAGCTTTCATAAAGGTCGGATTTTGTGGGGATTTTAGTGTTTCTTGTCATCCTGAACTTTTTTTCTTCTTAAATCCTTCGGTTTTCTTTAAATCCACACTTTAGTGCCACAAACTCTGCTCGTCTGGCTCTCGCTCTAACTCCCGCTCTGATGAACTGCTCTGATTGGTCAGAGCGCGGCCGAGCCCCTCTGTGCACGTGCGTGAGACCTGGTGTGAGACCCACACACGCGTGTTTGGCGCAACGCATTATGGGAGATCATCCACTGCGCAGAACCGGGAGGACCAGACAATGCCCAAATACAGACGAGTTTCCCATAGATCTTTGAGAGTTTCAGGCAACTTCCGCTAATCTTTTCAGCCCCCATGCCGTCACAAAGCGCCACTGAGCACAACCATTCATTTGAATAGGGCGCCATCTTGGATCACCGGGGCTTGGTACGTACCCCCTTGTTGGCGCACACGCAGCACTCTGCCAGCCGCAGCCACAGTCGGGGGTTGGAGTGATACACCTGCACCGCCTCCATCAGACACTCGAACGCTGCGAGAGGCCGCCCGATGTGCAGCAGCTGGATCCCACAGTTATACAGAAGCTCGTAACGTTTGTTGGACAGGAGCGCGCACATGGGGATCCCCGCATACTTCTTAGCTGAAAAAAGACATTAGTTTTGAGAAAAAGGAGATATACAAACATACATTGTGATGCAAAGAGAAAAAGAAGACTTGGTAAGAAATCGTGATCATTTCAGGAGGACACTCGACATTAAACATTTATGGACATTTGCCCCTTATGGACCAACGGCTCTTTGTGTTTGTCATCAATGCATTGCTTGAGTTTGAACTGTTTGATTCTCTGATCTGTGTTGGCAAATTCAAAGTCCTTTGAGATAACTACTGTTGTGAATTAGGGCTATACAAGAATACATTGAATTGAATAATTTATCTGTTAACGAAGTTGTACCCAACTCTTTTCAGTGTTGCTAAAATAGCTCTGCCAACAGGACGTATTGTGATCGCCTTTTGTGTGCATCTGTACTGAATGAACGGAATTGAAATTGGGTATGTCAATGAAGGCGATCATGTGACCTCTGAAACTAAGCAGGGCATAGCCTGGATAGTATTGTGACGGGAGACCTCTGGATACACCAGGTGCCACGGTGAGGCGGCTGCCACTGTAAAGTACCAGACTGTTATGTCCTTAAGCAATACACTTCCCACACATTAGAATGAGAGAACATGATGACCGCCCAGTATGTCATAGTAGCACTAATTTTGTATAATAATAAGTTTTATAAAGTGCTTTTTGGACACTCAAAGATGCTTCATGTGTCTTCCACTCCATACATGGGTTGGGGTATGATTTAAAGACCAATAAATAATGCCTCCTATCATCTTCTTTAAGACCGCTTCCACCCTTTAATGTTTAGTGCCCAGTTTGTGTCTTGCGTCTCTTGAGGTGCCTCTAACCCGGGCCGCTGCCGCCGTCCCCCAGCTGCGCACAAGTGTGGTCGTTCTCCTGCAGCGCCTTCTTGAAGTAGAAGATTCCCAGGTTGTGTTTCCCCATCGCAAAGTGGATGCAGCCCAGGTTGTTCCAGAACATACAGCGCACACATTCACCTGGAGACACAGATCGAGTCAGAATTTAAAGTCCATGTCTAGAACACACTTCTGTCTAAGGTTCAGACTCCAAACACAGCTGCTGTTCTGATGCTTTTTGTTTCTAGTTAAGGCCTTCGTCAAACCAAACAGTGAATTTTGATTTCTTCTTCTACTGTTGTAATTGGATGTTATTTTATTTGTGTAACTAGGGACTGCAGATGGAAACAATCTGAAACAGAACATATGTGTTTTTGAGATGATTATCTCTGTACGCTGTCCTTTAGCACTTCCCTGTCGGGTTTCATTGAGCTAGCGGGTTAGCGTTAGCATACAGCCTATGCATGTATTCTAAGGCTCTTGGGAGTGGCACCTGTCTTCAGAGGCCCAGGATGCTCCGCGATGTTGGAGCTGTTCAGGAGCTTCACGGCTTTTCTGTAGTTCCCTCGTAAATATTCAAAGTTGCTTTTGAGGAAGAGCGACGGCGCGGACTGAGGAGACAAGAGGACAAAGATTACAAACTGGAAGAACTCAAAAACAACTGCAAACAAGAGTTAAGTTTTCTTTTTTATTCCAGATATTTAATTTCCATGCAAAATCCCCCCAGAAAAGCCTTTGCCTCTTCAGTATTTGTGTAGTGCATGACCCTGAGCTGTGGGTCTGGGCTGCCTGCTGCTCCTCTAGAGTAACCATAGGTCTCGTGTCTGCATCTGCGATCAGTGCCAATTCTAGTTCGAGCGGAGTTTGAGCAGACGTGTCCGTGTCTTGTTTGCAGTTGTGCCACTCTTTCCAGTCTCAAATGATGAATTAAAAAAGTTATCTGAGATGTTCAAAGATTGGGAAATGTTTGTATGACCGAACCATGTTTTAAACTTCCTGGTGGACTTCATGATGCTGTTTAGTGACCAATACACTCTAAAGATAGCTCTATTATGCCATAACACAACTGCTATAGGCTCATAATAAAAATAATGAAAAAAATATATAAATAAAAACCTACCCCACCCTTTGCCTAGTCTAGTACCACATCTAAAGCAGGTCTAAACCAAACTACTCGAGTACCAGCACATTTGACGCAGGTCTAAACTCTCAGCTTACATTTCCAGACGTGTTCATGACAGACTTGATCTCTCGCTTGCAGGATTTGGACGATTTCATCTGGATGTACGCTCGCACTTTGTACTGAGGAAAGAGATGTGAGAGAAGTACTTTTAAAAGAAGACATTGAATGCTTTTTTGGCCGATAAAAAAAAAAAAAAATACAATTGAGACCATTTCATGTTATACAATTAAAATATATTTGTTAATCAGAAACAATATGGTGAAACAAGTCTTAGTGTATAAAATGCTTTCTGCCTGTAATTCCTGCTGCTACCTTATTTTTTTCGAATTAGTAAATTACCATCTCACAACATGGGATTGTAGAGAATGTAATTTAATCTGAGAAATTAACAAAACTCTTATGGGCAATACTTTTGTTTAAAAGAGCAGAAAACTGGGTGTGCTGTCATAGTAGTACTTTTACAGAACTGAGACAGGAGTGTGAGATTTCATAACACTTTTAAGAAACTTTTGTTAAAGTTAAACTCATCATTCTATCAATGTGCAGAAGCCAGTACTTTTCCCTTGTTGTGTCTATCTGAAGGCCAAGCTACAAGGCACCGTGGCAGCTGCTGATTGGAGGTCTCCATGCCTCCGCTCTGTATAATACACTTGCATTCTGTTGTTCGTGTTGTTCGTGCTGTCTCTACCATCGACAATAAAACATATCTTCTGTCGGAATTTAAGACGCGATCCCAGACTTTGTCATCTTCTTCAGGTGGTGGAAGGATGCGGGCCTTGTCTGTAACATCTAGAGAACAGAAGACTACTTTTTTTTTTTACACAAGTGTTTTTTTTTTTCAAGCCAAAACTGAAAAACCTCAAGAGAAACCATGCATCTGGATCAGCACATGGACAATCTGCACAGCCCCTGATTCCAGTCAGGCTGTGAGCTGCTGAGACATGGACAACACCATCGTCCTCTTTTGCATGGACATCATTTGGAACAATTTGTTTTCTGAATTCGGACATAATTTGAACTGAATTGGATTTCTGAATCTGGACACTGAAGCTGAAACGTGTGATTGAAATAACACGTCACAGAAGAATTCATGGCTCAACACAAATGCAGCCTGAAGAATCAACACGGAGAAGTGGGAGAGTCTGTTTTCAAAGCAATATCTGGAACCACCATCGACTGATGAAGTTTGGTATTTTACTGAAGATTGTTGACGAGTTTTATGAAAGATCTGAAAATGTTTTATGAGTTTGAGTTTTTGAAGTACCGAGTGAAGTACCGAGTTTAAGTATTGAGTTATGATGTTATGTTGCCGTTTATTGATCCTGATGGTCACAGGTGAATGTGTGACCAGAGTTAAACTCATCATTCTATCAATGTGCAGAAGCCAGTACTTTTCCCTTGTTTTGTCTATCTGAAGGCCAAGCTACATGGCACCGTGGCAGCTGCTGATTGGAGGTCTCCATGCCTCCGCTCTGTATAATACACTTGCATTCTGTTGTTCGTGTTGTTCGTGCTGTCTCTACCATCGACAATAAAACATGTCTTCTGTCTGAATTAAAGACGCGATCCCAGACATGTCATCTTCTTCAGGAGCTTTTGGACAGAAGGGGCGGAGCTACATGTTTGTGCCAAAGCCTGACATTAGTGTTGACCTGTGACTGATGGAGAATGTTTTAACAAGGGGAAAACATGGATTTTGCAGAATACGTCGCCTTTAAAAATACACTTCGAACTGAGGAGACAGGAGCGGTCTTTTCACCTGGTGCACTTTGGACTTTGCCGCCTCCATCATTGCTGCGAACTCTGCTTTCTGACTCGCCGCTTCTTTATTTGAATTGTGGTTCTATAGAAACAAAACAAGAGATTTGTCACATATCACATGACAGCATCAGCCTTTGGACCAGTACAAATGTGAAGCCAAACCAAAACCACAAAAGAAAAACTGCTACATGTTACATTCAACACATGCTTTGTATTTTTATCGAATATCTTGTTTTCCAGAATTAAATTAGTTTTGCAGACAGTGAGTGGGTTTCAAAACCATAAGAATACTGAGGACATTAAAAAACAGCTCCAGTATCAAACTGGTCTGATGAGTTTTGGCCTCATCTTTGTGCACGCCGTGGAGAAGCCGTTCAAGGCCCCAGTAGGGCTGGGCAATATATAGAATTTAGGCAATTAATCGGCTTTTGAAAAAAATCCAATTTGTGAAAAATGTGAAAATTGTGAAATAGAAAGAAGGATATTTTGAGAGTTCCAGCAGCAGATGAATTATACTTGCAATATCAGCACAGTCTGTACAAGACTAACATATTGGGTGAAACAAATAAAAAATAGTTTTGAAACTTGAATATTGAGCAGAAAGATAAAAAAATATTATTTAAGTCTGTCTTCGGTGACGGTAATTAAAATATATGTAAAATCAAAAGCATCCAAATTAGGAAATAAAAATCGAGATTTTACTTTTTTGCCATATCGCCCAGCCCCAGACCCAAGGATTCTTTCGAAGGTGTCTCTTGACTTTCCCTTAATACTCAAACTTTTTATCAATAAATAATAATAAATCTTCATTTGTATAGCTCTTTAAAAAAAACAAAGCCCTGCACAGTCAACAATAAAAATAGTAAATAAAATAGTGAAGGTTGGAGGTTATAAGTTCAGAAATGTAGCTTGATGCAAAGCCTAAATGAGCTGTAACAAAAAAATTCTAAAATACACAGGGAGCCCCCTAAAACAGGGTAATGTGCTCTCTTCTGTGAATACAAGTAAGTGTAATTGTAAATGCTGCGGCTATCATAGGTACATTATAAGAACACAGCCGGAAGTGTAATCACTCATCATGGGTTACTTCAGGCATTTTCACCCTCAGCTGCTGAATCACTGAGTTTCTTTAGCGCTCTTAAAAACGCATCATGCTTCCTGTTAAGTTTGTTTTTTATGAAACAAAGACATGTGCAGCGACAGACTGTGTGGATCCCAAACGACATGAGCGAGTCTTCAACATGTGTCCAAATACAGACTCTTCTCTGTGCTCTTACATGTGTCACTGCCCAATGTCTCATGAGGATCCACTCTACATGTTAGTGTCATATGAACCAAGGGATTAAATTGGATTGGAGGAGGATTCCATTTTGAATAACTACTTTATAAACTCATTCAGTGTGGCCATCCCATAGAAATACACCACCCTCTGTTATGAATGGAATGTGCTGGGTGGTGCATTGATGGAATCTTTTAGTTTCCGTTTGAGTGCTATGTCTGTGTGCGTACTTGTCTCTGTGTGCGTTTGTGTCTGTGTGCGTTTGTGTCAGTGTGCGTACTTGTCTCTGTGTGCGTTTGTGTCACCTCTTTGCCGTTCTTGCCTCCTCCCTGGACGCTGTGTTTCTCCAGAACAGTGAGCAGGTGCAGCGCTCTCTCCGGCTGAAAAGTGAGCAGATAGAGATCCACCAGCAGAAAACTCACGGAGAGAGCGAACTTCTCTGTTTGAACAAAGAACAGCGTCACAACACAGGACAAGAGCAGAAATTGAAGCAGGTCTACAGCAGGTCCGAAGCAGGTCTAAAGCAGGCCTAAAGTAGATCTAAAGTAGGTCCAAAACAGATCTAAAGCAGAACTAAAGCAGGACAAGAACTGGACTAAAGCACGACTTTTTTTCTTTTGGGCATGTGAAGCACTTTGGGCAGCTGGTGTTGTAAGAGTGCTACACAAATAAAGTTGACTATGGCCCAGTCCCAATGCTCGTACTTCCACCCTCGCGCCCCTCATTTGCACGTTCCCGATGATGGGTGCGAGTGCGTAGGGTGTCCCAATTCTCCAGGGAGGTCTTTGGCCCCGCCCCCTTTGCGCCCCTGATCCACACTTTGCCGTAGCCTGCATCTATGCGCACTCTGGCGAAGGATATTGCCCATAATTCTTTGCGGTACACACCAAAACGTCGGGAAAATGCATTTAAGCGTACGTTTTAAAATATATATGCTGTATGTGTGTAAATATGTCTTTCTACGTTTCTTGGAAAGAAGCATAAACGTCTGATGAAGAATTACGGACATTGTATTCTAACAATTTAATAACTTTTTAAAGCAAGCGTTCATATAAAATTCAATTTAAACTTTAGACTTAGTACAATGAACTTAGGATTTATAAAAACTTACCAGATAACAGTTAGTTACCCACATTTAACTTAAAATCATACAGCTAACTCAAATTACAAATAACCAGTATACATTTATTTTAACGTGTGTGAAGCAACTCATTTTGTTTCCCACAGGGTCAGACAAAATTTAATTTGTATAAAGTTTAGATCTGAAAATGACCATCTCTGACGAGTCGATGACGTAACCTGCACTCAGTGTGCACTGTCCCAATTCCGCCTTTTTGCACACCTGTAACCTGCACACTCAAACCCTTGCGTGCACTTCAAACAAATGCACACTTGGTAGAAGAGTGTAGGGTGCAGTGTGGGTATTGGGATTGGGCCATTGACTGAACCAGGGAGTGAAGCAGGACTTAAGCCTAGTTTATACTCGCGCGGCGCGGAGCTTACGGAGGTGACGTGACGTCACTTGCGCAACGCGTTGGTCACCGCAAGGCCCTTACGTTGCCTGCCGCGCAGCATCGAAATGTTCTAACTACGTAAGGGTCGCCGCAAGGAAGCTCCGCTTTGATTGGTCCGTGTGTGTGTATTGGAAAGAAGCACGGAGCGGCTGCAGCAGGGACATGGACGAGGCACTATGGAGCAGAGAGCTTTGTGCTTCGAAGGAAAAGCAGTTTGGGCTCAGAGCCTGATACAGGAGACAGCGGACTATCTAACATATATATAACTTATATCTAACATATATATAACTTATATCTAACATATATATAACTTATAAACTGTGCAGTCGTTTGTTTTGCACTGTTCCTGTCTTGTTTGAATCGTAGCTGCGTTTGTTGCTTTCCTCCTGCACTCGTAAATCGTTCATGTTTGTCTCAGATATTTACCACTATTATTGTTTTGCTGTTTGTGCTGAAAACTATTTAATAATAACTATGTTTCCAACACGAACTGTGTCTTTATTCACAGCATCACAGTTGAAATGACTTATAAAATAATGAATCCATAAAACTATCACATAAACCTACAGTAGAAACACGTGTAATGAGCTCAAACAGCTTTGTTTGCTATTGTTGTTCTGAAGAGGACAAAGTAGCAGCGTAAATGGGACCGCTCCTGTGTGATCGCCCTCATGTGGTTTGTTGTGGGATTACAACATTCTCCTCAAAACTCCGTAAGGGGAACGCGCCAGTATAACATCAATTGTGCTTACGTAGGTCCACCGCAACCGCTAACGTAAGCCATGCCGCGCAAGTATACACTAGGCTTAGAGCAGGACTAAAGCAGGACAAAAGCAGGACTAAAGCAGGACTAAAGTACCAAAGGGCTCGAGGAACTGGTAGAGACGCTCGGCGATGGCGATGGCCTCCGCGTACTGCCGCAGGTGGTAGAGCACGATGGCCTGATTGTAGTAGAGCATACAGTTCTCCACATCGTCCAGACCGTCCACGTCTTCCGCTGAAGAGGGCATCTGGAACATTTCACACGGTCAACTTTTTGGAATATCTTAAAACTCAGATGCGTAACTTTCACACCACAAAGACAGAAACTCTGTAGTAAAATCCATGTTCCTTCCTGGCTCTAAAACAGTTGATAACAGCTTCTAGCAGTGTTTGTCTCTGTGACATCAACATTTTCCAAGGGAAAAGGGAAAAAAAAGGACCACCCTCACTCAGCCAATCAGCGCTCAGCCCAACGAGTCAAATAGTGACTCACAAGGCTCTTTCTAAAATAAAAGATGAAAGACAGTAGGTTGTGGTCTGATTTTTTCACAACATTTTACTAGACTTTTTTTTCCCGTGTGGTTTTAGATGTAAACACAACCGACTGACTATAGAGCTACAAGTAGCTTACGAGGATAAATAACATTTGTGATCAGAGCATTCAGAGTGGGGACATTATTAAGAACAAACAGTGAGCTGGCAGTGTAGAGAGGTGTGCAGTAGGCTTTAAACAAAGTTATTTTCACTTTCTCTGTACACATGTGAAATCTCCGTGCTGAAGTGTTAGCCTGTCCACACAGCTCACAGTACTGCCTCTGAATGTCATCGTCATCACTGAGGTCACTCCTGATTACGAGCCCCAGGTATTTGGCCTTCTCTACATTCAGAAGCTCCACACCAAATATGTCCAAAGTGCAGCTTTGGGTAAGTTTATAAAGCTTGCGTGTAAGCATTCGATCCTCGTACGTAGCATAAGCTACTTATATCTCTATAGCCAGTCGGTTGTGTTTACATCTAAAACCACAAGAAAAAAATGCATTGCCTTTTTGTTAAATAAAAAAATCTTTACCTTACCTTTGAAATGTCTGAAATTGGTGAATTTTTAAACTATTAAAGAAAAAATCTATGGGCTGGAAACAAGAGAGAAAGTTCACGTTCATAACATGTAATCCAATATAGCAGGGTGATTTGATGCCCACCTTTTTGAGAAAACTACCCACAATGCTGTGCGGTCAAGCCGGAAGCTCGGAACTCTTAATGAATGTATTTGTGGGCGTCTGTGTGTGTATGTGCATCTTTGTGTGTATATATACCTGGTTCCTCAGCATCAGCAGTGTCTGTTTGAGCATGCCAGTGGTGGTCTGTCCGCTCTTGTAGAACTCGACCACAGCGCGGTTCATGGGGACTTTGTAATCGTCCTTGTTCTGCTCCTGCAGCGTGTCCAGCTGCTTCAGAGACTCCTGGTATTTCCCCGCCTGAAGCACAAACCACAGCTCACACACTACTTTTACACACACACTCCTGCTCTCAACTTCTGTCCCTGTTACAATTCCACAATAATGTGGAAATATTTGAAGCTTTAGCTCACAGCACTCACCACAAAGGCGTCGTAAGCGCTGGATGCCATCTCCTTTTCTTGGTCCGTCGCTCCTGGAGATGAGCCGTCGTGTTTGCCCTCGTTCTGTTCTGTAAGAGCAAACATGGTTCAGTTTGAAAAAAATTAGGCAAAGGCAAAAAAAAGAATCACAGAAGGCATTAAAATCATAAATAATTGGGCGGCACTGTGGCTGAGTGGATAGCACTCTCGCCTCTCGGCAAGAAGGTCCTGGGTTCAAGTTTGCATGTTCTCCCCGTGTCTGCGTAGGTCTCCGGTTTCCCCTACTACTAAAAATATGTACAATAGGTCTGGCATGCGCCTCCTGTACTGGCGACCGCGCTCCCATCAATGTGGAGTGAGAGGACAAATGCCAATAAATAATAATTGTAAACCGCTTTGTGACTGGTCTGTGAAAGGCGGTATATAAATAAAGATTAATCACAGTACATCAAAAGGAGTTAAGACACAATCACTCAGTTGTATGCACAGCAAAACAGAACTATTTTTAAACTGATATGGACAAATTGGAAGTCATCACAGTCTCACATTTTCAGGAAGACTGTTCCATATTTTAGCCGCTTGAATCTGAAAGGTGCCTCCCAAATTTAGTCCTGACTCTGCGCACCAGCAAGGAGCCAGTCCCTGTGCTCCTCAGAGTCTGAGTTGGTTCTTATTGCTAGTGATGGGTCGTGCCGCGTCGGTGCTTCGGGGCGTGAGCCGAGAAATCCCTGAAGTTTTTATCGGAGCGCGGGCCGAAGCCTGAGTTGTTTTAGATGAATGACGTCACCAATGACGTTTGAAGCCTCGGGAGCACAGGAAATGGAGCGATTCATGAAGTACTGCAGAAGATCCGCTTAAACTGTGTGTTTGTCTTGGTGATTAATTTAGTCAGTGATGGAGAGTACTACAGTATCAGCTGGTTGGCTCAATTGATAGGGAAGCAGGGCTTGGACCTGGGGGACCGGGGATCGAATCTCACAGGGAGCACGTTGACATGAAAGAATTTTGTCAGAAATGTTTTGGTTTTAAACAACTGATGGGGTCACAATTCCAATTGATATCCCCATTTGTCTCACGTCCTTTGAAAAGCACTTACACTTTCAACATGTTTTGTTTTTTGTCCTATTGGATTTATAACATTGATTTTGACTTGACAAGCTATAATCATTCATCATTAAATATGTATATAATTATATATCTACATATATATATGTGTGTGTGTGTGTGTATTAGAGCAGACAACTGTATCAGTTACCAGTACATTATAATTTTATTTTCATTTAAAATATATTCATTTTCACTACTGATATTGATCATAATGAAACAGATTAATTAATGGGTCATACACAATCAAATTACTTCTGTTACCAGTATTAATTCCTATGCACCAAGAGCCTCACAAACAGTTCAATTGTCAATACAGATTTTGACCAACAGGAGGTTTGTGAGCATATGAAGCATCAAGAAATGAACCTTTTCTCGAACCAATGGATGAAAAGGTTCAACACTTCATGAAGCTTCATCAACCCATCACTACTTATTGCACTAACAGGACATAGAGAGAGCAGAGCTGCTTTAAAGTCTATTCTCTGAGCCACAGAAAGCCAGAACTGGACTAATGTGATGTAAAAGGAAACACAGCCAACTAGAGCAGAGTTTGAGCCTTTGAGAAAGTTAAGTTCTTGTCCACATACAGGAAAAGCAGGTGACCCATCCTTCTCTGACACCTCTCTGAGATGATAGTGATTTTTGGGTTGTGGGGGAAACCGGAGCGCCCGGAGCAAACCCTTGCAGGCATGGGGAAAACATGCAAACCCTACACATAGGTCAAAGTGGGAATGTATCCATTTTATTGAGTTGGAACTTCAACCCCCCACACTTATAAAATGCAATGTAACCAAACAATACTAGAACCAGGCTGAATTCATGTAAAGCTGGGGTATGTAACTTGTTCTTCATACAGAACACCCAGTTTGTGCTAACAGAAAGAGTCTTCAACAAACATGCTGTCTTCAACTGATTAGAAAGATAGACAATTTTGTGTAAGTAAGAGCCCTGTGAGTCATTATTTGCCGCTTTGAGCCAAGAGCTGATTGACTGAGAGGGTGGTCCTTTCATTTTCACTTTTCTGCAAATCTAAAAATGTGAAGGGGGCTAAAATACATGCATGTGAAAACTAGTAGATTTACAACCGGAACCAGCGACATGGCTTTTATGGCATCGTTCCGTTAATTGTGGTTTGAAAATGTAATTACCCCAGCTATAAAATGAATTAACTTGAATATAAAAAGGTCACGCTGACATTCTGATTATATATAAAACTCATCTATTCAAAAGAGGAGAACCAGAGAAACTCGTTTGTTTACGTCACGTGGGGCATCCGATCCAAAGACGTTACAACAAATCTGACATTTCTGACATAAAAACATACCTTTAATAAAAAAATCAGCGCATACAGTCATGCAGACTGAGGTCCAGACTCAATCCAAGACTAGATCCCCACTTCTACATTTTGACAGGGAAAAAATAACATTCGAAATTTTAAGATTTACGACTTTATGTTTTTGAATAAAACTACTTAGCTGTTAGCTGCTTACATGCTAACCCAATGCTTCATGCTAAAGGAGTTCACCTTTACACATAAACTAAGACAGATGTGAGATAACATGTAAGTTAAGGACTCGCTTATGCATGGGAGAGACATTCTTAGGTTTCATTTCTATAGTTTGTCATTAACGTGTCCATAAAACAACATGTTAGCTCTGTTTGACTTGGGAATGCTAAGTGGCTAACGCGAAGCATCCACTGTCTTACCTGTGGTTTCTGCCATTTTAAAGAAGATTTTCAGCAGCAGATGTCAGTACAATGTGGGTGAGTGTGAGGTGGGGGTTAGATCCCACTGTCAGGCTGAATAAATGTGAGGGTAAAGCACAGATTTGAGAGAAACAGCATCAAAATCAGAAGATGCTACAGTACAGTGTATCCGCCCTGTGTGGAAGTGTGTGAGGAGTTTAAAGAGCGACACAGCGACACTCGCTGCGGCGGCCGCAGGTGGTACTGCATGAAGGAAAATCACACTTGTTTTATATATGAAAACAAATATATGTTGGGCTCTCTTTTTTCGGTTAATTTGGTAGTTTATGCTTTATTATCTATACTGATTCTTACTGAGAAAATCCAGATCATTGCTCCTCACTCCCACCGATGAGGAGGAAGTCCTTAAGCATTATCAACTATCAATTATCAACTTCAAAAGATAGACAAGATTAATATGAAAATTGTACGAAATACAGCTAAAGAGATCATTAAACCACTCGCAGGAATCTGCAATCTATCATTTCAACTTGGTCACTTTCCCTCCCAAATGAAAAATGCTAAAATCTTAATATTCAAATCTGGAAACAAACACAGCTTTAATAATTATCAGCCTGTCTCCCTTCTGCCACAGTTTTCAAAGATATTCAAAAAATTGTTTGAAAATAGACTTTGCAACTTTATCGACAACTATAATTTACTATGTGATGGTCAATATGGCTTTAGGAAAAATAGATCCGTCACTTGCTTAAACTGACCTTGTAGAAGAAATAACTAATGGTATAGAAATAAAAAAAATTGATAGTGTTTTTTATCAATCTACAAAAATCATTTGACACAATTGACCATCACATATGAATTAGCAAAATTATGGCATAAGGGGGACAGCAATGCAGTGGTTACAGAGTGACCTGAATGGGAGGCAACAACTTGTAGTTTGATAAACATAGGTCAAGTTTTAGGGACATAACTTGTGGGGTGCCACAAGGATCAATTTTAGGACCCACCTAATTCCTAATGTACATCAACGAAATATGCAAAGTATCACCTTTCATGGAATGTATCCTCTTTGTCGACGACACCATCACATGTGCAGGCGTATCAGTGGAGATGAACAAATTGAAAATGTGGTTTGACACAAACTGTCCTTGAATTTAAAAACAAAATTATGCTTTTTTTGGAAATTGTAAAAGCAATATACCATTCAGAATAGTTATTGATGAGACACCAATTGAACATGTTAAAGAAAATTTATTTTTAGGAGTTATAATATACGAGAATCTGACTAGGAAACCTCACATAAGTTACTTAAGGACGAAAGTTGCAAAATGTGTTCGAATGTTGAGAAGATCAAGTCATTTAATTAATATCAATGCTCTGTTGTTTTTTTATCGCTCATTCATTATGTCTTATTTGAACTATTGTGTTGAGGTGTGAGGGAATTGTTAAAAATCTCACTTGCAGCCCTTAGTTGTTTTGCAAAAGAAAGCCCTGAAGATTTAGGCCATGTGCTAGATGCTATAAAATTAACTTTCGTTCCATCATCATGGGAAATATGGGTTTTCAACGTTTTCTGAAAGCTTATAACAAAATGAACCCAATTTGAAGTTTCCCCACGAAGAATCCTTGTCATATTTTTTGCTAGCATCAACTGAAATTCGAACTATTTTATCTATCAGTGTGTTTGTCAACAAAGATGGCGGCTCCCAGTCGCAAGAGGCAGCATGGGTCTGAAGAAACAGCGTGTTGTATGCTTATATTGGATAACTGTAGTGAATCAAAAAGTGTGATAACTCAGGTTATTCAATTCATTCTTTATTAAGAACACAGAAAACTGGTTCATAGATTAAAAACAAAAAAAACATACGTATATGATAACTAAAAGCAACAGGTGTACAGGCAGGACCTCCAATGCCTCCATATGTCAGAGGAGAACCTAACAGAGCTCCTCCTAGGACAGACCAGAGCATGGATGATCTGGTTTGACAGACTCACGGCTCTGCACATAAAAGAGTAAATACAATATCTGATGGAGACAACACATGACTTCGCACCACAATTTATAAACATTTCACTGGCGCTACAAAACCTGGGCACTTTCAACCGGATCCTCAGAGAGTCATTGTGAGCTACATTTCGACTGTGCATACTCTTTCTTATACCTACGCCAGAGCTGTGCAGTATACAAGGGCGAACAGAAAGCCTTGAAAATATGAACTCTAACATTTCTAGAGCACATGTGAAACTTCCGAGCGAGCATATTAGCCTGGCCATAGAGTTTACACTGCTGTCGATACATGTCTCTATCGTCAGAGAGGTCAGAGGTTATGTAGTGTCCAAGATACTTCACCTCCTCTGTGGGTTTGAGAGTATCGCCACATAGGAGGAAGTCAGGGAACACTAGTTTTGTATCCTCCTTTGTTTTTACAATCAGGATTTGACTTTCAGAGGCATTGTACTTTATGTCATGCTCTATGCCATATTGGGAACAGATATTTAACAGTACAAGGTCATCTACATACATTAAATGGTTACACAGGTAACCATTTAATAATGGGATACTTGATGGGATACTTTTAGGAATATTGCTAAAGAGTGGTTGTTGGTACATGGCAAAGAGGGAGATGCTATTAAACCGCTATCACACCTCCTTGATGTTGAATACTCGGACCTGGAGAAGCTACCCTTCTACCATCCGCCCTGTTACAAACGTTTCACGGACAAACGTCAGCGGGTTTATTCCAAAGATACAAAAAGCTTCTCTTAAACGATCGGCAGAGGGTGAGTAATGCCTCTCTATATGTAAAGTTTGATGTGCAATGAACAATGAATGCCTGCAAGGAGAATGACTTACCAAACTTGCATTTGCAGAGAGCCATTTCTTTAAAGGGCCGCTTCTGTTTGGCCACATCCTTGTTCTTCTTGCCAGCCCAGTTTAGGCCTGAGGCCAGCTCATTGGTCATGCTGTATGCCAGCATGCGCCGGACCATGCTCTCCAGGGTGGTCCCCCCAATAACTGTGAAGCGGGCCACCTATCAAAATAAAAAAGTAACTATTAAGTAATCAGTTTAAAAAGGCTCTTTTTCAAAGATGAAGTAATGTTATGTATGTAGGTTTTTCAAAAGGTCAAGTCTGAATTTAACTGAGATTGATAAAGATGTTCCAAAACAGACATTTTTGTATGGGATGTATTAAAGGGTGATTTGTTTGTGTGTATGACAGAGAGGTTTCCAAAGTCTGTCAGTGTAAGGAGGGCTTGAGCAGAGGTAGACAATGGGAGGAGAACAGGGAACACAACCGTAACACCTACTATGCTGTACCTGGGAACAACATTTTTGGAGCTCGGAGATATTTACTTCGAGGTTGATCTTCCTCAGAGTCATTCACATTTTGGTAGATTGGTGAACATGGACAAACTATAAATACACTGCATTATTTACATTTGTAGTTACTGAAATATTCAAAATGTCAACTATTCCGATGTTACAGCAAACAAATATATTTCTGAGTATGGCCATGTGAACATACAATTCAACAACTTTGCACTATGAAGTTGGAAATTATTACTTCTTTCTCCTTTTTAGAGGCTGTTGGCACTCCTCCTTCACATCTCTCCAGGCATTTCTCAGCTTTCTCAAAAGTATCTGCAGACACAGTTGTTATGATATACTGATACAAAGGGCTATGATAAAATGTCAATATATATAAAAATACCCACCTCGGCTTATGAGGACCCTGACAGGCTCCTAACTCTGCCAATTTTCATCTGGTCTCTCCCTCCTCCTCATGGCAGCACGGACCTTGCCAGACTCCTTTGGAGGGTATGGAGGCCAGAAAACCTTCTCCCCCAGAAGCCATGTGTGGCACCACTTCTGTTCCACCACTGTTGAACCTTACAAGGCACCACTGCTTCATGCTATTTTTATTATGGTAAAGATAATGGTTGGTTATTAACACATGAACTGATTAATTAACTGATAATTTTTATGAACTGATTTTTGATTTTTATGAACTGCTTTTTATGATTTTTTAACAAAAAATATTTACTTTGTATTTATGAGGGGAACGGCTATGAACTATTTTTTATCGGGGAAAAGTATATATTTGTTTTTTTATTATTTGGAGCTTTACAACACTGACACCGCTGCTCAAGTCCCACACTTTGTAGCCGCCAATGTTGGCTGATTCGAAGGGGTATTGGACATAAGATTCCTTCTTTGTTAATTTCCGGAAGATCACATTTGTTTCCTCAGCTACTTTTACTATGTTGTCAACAAGAGCGATGTCCTCAACTATCTGGATGCAATTATCCCCAAACCTGCATGACAAGGTGAAATGTTTAGTTACAACCTTTCTATACTGATCCCCATGTCCCAAATGAGGCCCCAATGGACCATCATGATGGAGGTGCGTGAATTTGTGGCCTTTGTTGATTTGGGGTATCTGAGGGTCTCTTTCAGAAAGCCTTTTAACTATTTTCTGTAAAGGCAAATAAGGTTTGCACAGTAAACATTTCAGTTGGGCCAAATAGTGCTCATAAGGAAAGGCAGCAATGATATCTAAGGTACCATAGAGACAGTCCACCATTTTTGCAGATGTTCCAGGAGACTGTTGGCGATCCTCTGACTGGAGGAGTGCCAGAGGATTGGCCAGAACGGAAGCCTACTGCTTCTGAATAGTGGTAACCCATCTATATTGAACTGCAACTTAAGTATGTTCAAGTTGGCATGGAGGGTCAAAGATTTAAGCCTCGACATCAACCCATCTGTTCGTCCAAAGTGGACACCCTCCATCTTACTAGTTATTATAATTCTGGATGAAAAACGCACAAAATGCTCAAAAGTGCAGTTAGTGCCATCAGAGAGACTAAAAATGTACTGGCCAAAAATCTCAGACCAGTCAGTCATCAAAAACTCTGTAGTTGGAGTTTCAGTATCATCTGAATCAATATGAGTTGTGTCCATTGCCTCATGGGTCTCACTGAACTCTAAACTCATAGGGAGCTCAGCTCATAGTTCCCTATAACTGGTCCTCTACAACTGACTGAGTAGAGGTTGAAACGATTGGATCCTCTACTTCCCTTGGGCCCTCTACATGTTCCGATGCTGTGTCAGTGTTGCCTTGTACATTTGTATTATTAAAGGTCTCCTCAAACTGCTCCAGTATCTGACTCTGTGACCTTAAGCATTGACGTACATTTGCGCCTCTTTGACCAGCGTGATGCCATTGTGAGTGCATGTGGTGTGCAGATTCAGAAATGGGGATTTTAAGATTCTCAGATAAGGCTTATTATACTAAAGACTTGCTTAATTGAAAAACTATGTGGATTAATGATCTGGAAAAAAAAACAAAAAAACAATGACATCAAGTAAATCACAGTGTCAGTAAACAGCAATTTAATTTAGATTCATATTTTCCCCACAAAGCAGATGACATGTTCTTTTAAACTGGGCTTGCAAAGATTTTTCTAAAGACTGAACAATTTTTATTCATGAACAATGGACTCCGTTCACTCTAAGTAAGGTATTTATATAATTTTACTAATTTCCTGTCACATATAGTGTTTGAATGGAACTTGTACTTTTTTTTGCCAATTTGATTGTACAGTTTTAAGATAATAAAAGCATGCCATGTTCCACTCTTATTCTGCATGTGATCGAGTCATGTGGGCTCACCTATAACAATCAAATATATCTTGTTAATTTATGAAGTAAGCAAGGACAGCGCACTCAAATTTATTTCAAACTTGTAATCGCCAAAAAAAGGCTATTCAAAGTTTGAGAACATTTTTTTAGTACTCCCTTAGAACCGTACACCGCACAGGATGAGGAGCCTTTTGACTCCAAAACAGACACGATTTACATGGTTTTCAATGGGAGCAAAACTCAGTTGTCCCACCTCTGCTCATTCGCCCCCTCCTGGCCAGTTTAATGAAACCCAAGAATACTTTATGTCAAACGGTTGGCCTTGTGTCGCTAACTTACGTTTTCATCACGACTCGGGCACATAGATCCATGGGCACATGTGAGTCCAACAACCAATGAAAAGCACTAGCATACAACGCTGCACCGGCTCAACCCGGAGTCGGGGTGCGTTCACAGACGGTGGAAACAGTGGGAATTAAAATGTTTCAGCGGAAGAAATGCGGAAGATTCTCAAGATATGCACATTATTACATTGCCGTCTTCCGAAAGGGGGCACTGGGGGTGGCAAGGTAATTTTTAGAGGTGGCAGTGGCCACCCTGGCTACCCCTCTGGCTCCGCCACTGGAGAAGAGTACTCTCTGTGTCAATGCGCCATCTTGTAAAACAGTGGTGGATAAGGGACAAAAAGGATGCGAGAATCACGTTATTGTTTCTCATGAGCTACTGATATCGTTGCTTTCACTGTGCCTTCACAAGTTGGAAGAAATAACCATGGAAGACCACAGTTATATAAAAGAACCATGGAGGACCACAATTATATGGGTGATGGACTTGCGCTTCCTCCACGCGTGTGGAGTGAGCACGCGTTTTGACGTCTCTGCTCTGTTTACCCTTTTAAGCCTTTTAAACACGTTTTTACGGTGTATTAGTGTCTTTTGTACACTCTAGTGTTTTATTATCTTAAATGCAATGGTTCCAGAGCATTACGTCTTTTAACACAAAGACCAAATCGAAACGCGCTAGCTCGGAGGCTACCACGAGCGCACCACAGACATGGAAAGTGACACTGCAATGACCACGAACGACATTAGTCGCCTCACATTGGAGCTTCGTGAGAGGGACCGTGCCACTATTGCAGACCTCCGTAAAGAAGTCCTTCGCCTCACTGCAGAGCTGCAGGATAAACAGTCACTCGTGTCCAAACTTTTTGATGTCGCTGGCGGGCAGCACTCACGGCTTATGTCACTGAGCGCTGCATACTGTGACACTGTCGTGTGGGAGAGGTCTGTCAGCTCTGGGCCCTCTTGTTCTACACCTAAGTGCCCGGTTCGGAATAAAGAGCCTGCGGACTGCGAGGAGCCATCCAGCGCCGTGGCCCATGTCCTGAGCCTGTCAAACCGCTATGCAGCCCTCTCCACTGACATACCAGCCCCCTCAGCAGAACCCCTGGACTCTGCAGCAAACTCTACTGCTGTCCGTGGATCCAGGTCCACTGCGAGAAAGACACTCTTAAAGGAAGCTGTCCTCAGACGAAAGAGTGATCATTCCCCTTCTCTGACCCCAGTGCATCACCACCACTTACCTTCACCGGGTCAGCAGCAGCGACCCGAGCCTGCTCCTCTCGCCGCTCCAGCGTCTCCGTGCACACAGCGTGGGTTGCCCGGAGCTGGGAATCAACACCCCCACTCTTCTCCATGTGTTCAGCAGCGCCCTGGTTCGGACCCATCCCTGGATGAGCCCGCTGGTTCTGGCCATGGACACCGAGCGCCTTCTCCGCGGCCGCGTCCACTTTTCGCCCCAACTACTCTGATTGTTGGAGATTCCATCGTGAGGCACGTCCGCTTTTTTAACGCGGTCACTCACTGCATTACCGGAGCTACAGTCCCAGATCTGCTCATCCGTCTCCCTCCTCTGCTTCACTCCCTGCCCGATACCATATCCAAGGTAATCGTGCATGTGGGTATAAATGATATGAAGCTGCAGCAGTCAGAGGTCACAAAGAAGCACTTTATGAATCTGTTCCGCCTCCTCCAGTCCTCCGGGTTGTGTGTTTTTATCTCTGGTCCAGTCCCGACTGTAAACCGGGTGTGACTGCCTCTACAGTCGCGTTGTGGCGCTCAACATGTGGCTCCAGTCTACATGCAGCACTTTTAACTTTATTTTTGTGAACAACTTTGGCCTGTTCTGGAAGCGTCACGTGGCCTATCGTCCAGATGGTCTGCACCCGAACAGATACGGCACCAGTTTGTTGACGGACTTCCTGCGCCATGTTGTTCAGTGCTCCCCGAGGGGGGCGTGACTGTTTACATCTGAGGCTTCTCGGCCCCCACCACCCCCCTCCTCTTCCTTACCAGCACCGGGTGAGTACTGTGGTGCAAACACTGACCCCTGTCCGTCTGGCAGTGTAACGACAGTCCTGCCACTGAACTGTGCTGACTCAGTTATGCATCTGGAACTTAACAAAGTACAACAGAGTTCACTTTTTAAACCAATAGAGACTGTGTGTGTTCCTCGCACCAGCTCAGAAATGTGTTTTAACTTGAATAAACACAAATTTAAAAGAAGGACAGCAGTTAGACGGTCCAACTCTGGAAACTAATTCCAGTTCTTTGTAATCAATCAACTAAACCCACTGACACTGATATTAATTTTAACCTTGCTCTACTTAATGTCAGATCACTATGCAACAAATCATTTTTAATTAATAATTTTATCTGTTCGTATGATCTTGATTTTATGTTTATGACTGAAACATGGCTTGACCATAATACAGGAGATGCAGTTTTAATAGAAGCCTCACCACCAAATTTCAAGTTTGAATATGAAACACGAGAAAATAAAAGGGGGGGGGGCATAGCAGCAGTTTTTAAAGATCGTATTGTCTCCCATAGGGTGTCTCTTGGGAAATTTTCATCATTTGAGTATGTTTCTTTTAAAATAGAACAAAAGAAATCTTCTTCCATTCTTATTATTGTTGTGTACAAGCCGCCACAGTCATGCCATAGTTTCACTGATCATTTCACTGAGTTGCTTTCAGTTGTGTGCACAGATTTTGATGGTTTAGTCATTATAGGCGATTTTAATATTCATGTGGATAATGTTAATGACAGATACGCAAAAGAGCTGAGTTCCATACTTGAATCCTTTGGCCTCACTCAGCATGTGAGTGGCCCCACCCATAGCAGAGGACACACCTTGGACCTGCTTATCACGAAAGGGGTGAATATTTCAAAAGTTAATGTAGTTGATGTTGCTCTGTCGGATCATTTCTGTGTATTTTTTAACATGTGTTTTGCTACCAGACCACCCGCTAAATATGAAATTGTTAGAAGTAGACACTTAAATGAAAACACGGGTGAACTATTTATGGGAATGATCCATTTTGAGAACACATCATGTTCTACTGTAGATGAACTGCTTAACTCTGTCACCTCTAGTGTGTTGAATGTTCTGGACGCCATTGCCCCTGTGAAGGTAAAAATGGTCACAAATAAGCAAAAAGCCCCATGGATAAAAGCAGGCCCGGTCAGGGCACAGAAGCAAGAGTGCCGGAGAGCAGAGAGAAAGTGGAGAAAGTCCAACCTCCAGGGTGATTATAGACTCTTAAAAGAGAAGTTGTGTGAGTTTAACAGAGTACTACGTAGAACAAGAGAATTATACTTTTCTGAAACTATTGAAGGCTGCAGCAACAATCTGCGTGTTCTATTTTCAACAATCAATAGATTAACGAACCCCCCTGTTGAGTTGCCATTAGAACACTACTCCAAATCCAGGTGTAATGAGTTTGCACAGTTCTTCAGAGACAAGGTTCAGGGTATCAGAAATGCCATCACCTCTACAACACAAGTAACAATGCAACATCCAGTGAGGCTTTGTGAGCTAGCTCAATTTGCACCTGTCAATGATGAAACTGTTAAAAAGATAATCACAGGTCTTAGTTCCTCTACCTGCAGTCTGGATGTACTACCTCCTAGATTTCTGAAGTCTGTTATGTGTAGTCTATTACCCTCATTGACACAAATAGTAAACATGTCTTTTTTATCTGGAACATTTCCAATGGCCCTGAAAAAGGCAGTCATTGGGCCCCTCCTAAAAAAGAGCAGTTTGGATGCTGCGGTACTTGAAAATTACCGTCCCATCTCAAATCTGCCTTTCATGGGAAAAATTCTTGAAAAAGTTGCCTACCAACAACTTACTGAATTTTTAATATCTAATGACTCATTTGACATGTTTCAGTCTGGCTTTAGACCACACCACAGTACTGAGACCGCTCTAGTCAAGGTAACAAATGATATTCGGCTTAACACTGATGCAGGAAAAGTCTCTGTTTTAGTCATGTTAGATCTGAGTGCCGCTTTCGACACCGTTGACCATGAGATTCTCATGCAGAGACTGGAGGACTGGGTTGGTGTTGCTGGTACCGCCCTAAGCTGGTTTAGGTCCTATCTAGAAGAAAGGAAGTATTGTGTGGAGATTGGAAACTATGTCTCAGATAATATGGCCCTGACCTGCGGAGTGCCACAGGGGTCGATTCTGGGACCTCTCCTGTTCAATATTTACATGCTGCCATTAGGTCAGTTAATTCAAAGTATGAAAGTGTCCTACCACAATTACGCTGATGACACTCAGATCTATGTCTCACTGACTGCAGGAGAGCATGGGCCGGTGGACTCACTCCTTCGCTGTATCCAGCGGATCAGTGAGTGGATGCAATGCAATTTTCTCCAGCTAAATGCGGACAAAACCGAAATGATTGTCTTTGGTCCCGAGAAACAAAAGAGAGACCGTCATTTGTCACCTTCAGTCTCTCTCCCTAAGGCCCTTAAATAAGGTCAGAAATCTGGGAGTAATAATGGACTCTGACTTAAACTTCAATAGCCACATTGGATCGGTAACATCAGCAGCTTTTTATCATCTGAAAAATATTGCCAAAATTAAAAATATTGTGTCCAGGGCAGACTTGGAGATTCTTATCCATTCTTTTGTTTCCAGTAGGCTGGATTACTGCAATGGCCTGCTCACAGGTATCTCCAAACATGCAGTAAGACAGTTGCAGTATATTCAAAATGCTGCAGCCCGAGTCCTGACTAGAACCAGGAAGTACGACCACATTAGTCCGGTCCTCAGGTCTCTGCACTGGCTTCCCGTGGCCCAGAGGATAGACTTTAAAGCAGCTCTCCTGGTGTACAAGTCTCTCCATGGCCTTGCACCAAAGTACATCCATGATATGCTAGTCCCATATGAACCAGCCCGGACTCTGAGGAGCGCAGGGACGGGACTCCTGTTAGTGCCCAGAGTCAGGACTAGACAGGGGGAGGCTGCTTTTCAGATTTATGCAGCTGGAGTCTGGAACGGTCTTCCTGAGGATGTGAGACTGGCTGCCTCTCTGTCAATGTTCAAATCCATGTTAAAGACTTTTCTTTTTTCCCGTGCATACAACTAGAGAATTTTATCTTTTTAACACACCTTGTTATTTATTGTTGTAACTTTTTGTGTTTTTAACTATTTTATTGTTTTTAATTACTTGTGTGATTTTTATGTTTTTAAATTACTTATGTGATTTTAATGCTTTTTAATTACATATGTGTTTTTAATTGTATTTTAATGGTGATGATTTGTGCATTGTGTGGTGTGGACTGTGAGGCGCTTTGTGTTGCCCTGTGCAGGAAAAGCGCCCTATAAATAAAGATTGATTGATTGATTGATTGATATATAAAAGAACCATGGAGGACCACAATTATATAAAAGAACCACAATTATATAAAAGAACCATCCGAACAACAATCTTTTCGAAAAATAATTATGCAAAAATCCGGCGTCGTAGCAGCAAACGGTCAACACAGCGTTAACACAACAGGAGGCACATTGTGTAGTCTGTACACAACGGACGCACATGTGAACAATACGTAACTTTTTTCACACTGACAATAATGAGAACGAGGCAGAATCTGCAACAGTCTCAGGATGTTCTGACCCGATCCGAGCGCAGTCCAACTACTGTCACAAGTTTCAACTAAACTTATTCAGGGACAAAGCCTCAAATAAAACACAGAATCCCCACACAAAAAAATGGCCAGAATACTATCAGCAGCGTGAGTGAATGTTCTGTTTCTTACCGTGATGCAGATAGGGCGCTGTGGCTAATGCTAAAGCTAAAATGAGCTTTTAGCCATGTCCTGCCTAGACTGTGTATGTTACGGAGGTGGCGGATTGTATAGTGCCGATTCAAGAAGGGGTCAGACATGAGACAAGATGGGGCGTTGATCAGAACGAAGGGAAGGAAGACAGGGAGAGACCAGGTTGAAGCTCCAGTGTTTATTCCAGCTACCACTGATGCACAGGTCGTTATGCACGCAGTCTGCGAATACAGACAAATACAATTAATAATCAAACATATATTCAATAATCAATAACTTCAACAAAGAACATTTTCTTGTAAAGCATGTTCTCTTAAATACACGCTCGTATCTAATACAAACAGACCATATCAATAAACAACATACATAAACAGCATGAAATGGCTGTATGATGAAGTTCCTGCGCAGAGTAATTGCGCCCTCTAGCGGCCGCAGAATTTCGTTACATTAGATCGCATTTGATGGTTTACACGAGTTTCCCAAATAATGCTCAAACGGGAATTAAACTGTGGATACTGGGCATTTTTGGGACACGACAGTGCTCTTTGATTGTGCTGTCATTGTGTTTTTATAAAGTTTACAAATCGCTCTGAGTGGCAACAGTCAAAGCTCTACCTCAGAGAGAAAGCACAGCAACACTTTTGGGTCAGTCTCACAGCTGAATGTATCAATCTAATTACTAAAAAACGTCACTAAAACTCTCCTAAATGCCATAGGATAGCATAGGCAGGAAGTGAACGGGCTGATCTGCGTTAACAGGAAATGACGTCACGCCTCCCCGTGCATATAGCCCATGAGGAATGTTTAGCAAATGTCTTCGCCGGCAAAAATTGTGGCACTACTCCCCACGGGCTCCGTTAGCGGCAAAGGAGATGGCTAAAGCTAGGCTAAATGCTAACGACTCACTCGGGCTTATTACATACGTGACGGTAAACTCAGATCCAATCATTTCAATCCGTATAAAGGAGTTAACCCCTCTCACCTGTAAACTGAGCTCAATGGAGCACCTCCAGACCTTAGTATGAAATTTAATTTGTGCTATGGTGTGGTACGACCAGGCTAGTAACAATTGAGTTAGTGTGCACAAAGTAAAAACAAAAAGCTGAAGTCCGGCTCAATCTGTCCTGTAAGAAGAAAATGACTTCATGATAAACTATACTAGTTCTCAAACTATGGATGTTTATAATGACATGGATAATTGATAAATGTGCTCATAAGTGTAGATCCCCAGACATGTATTGTGTTTACTCTCTTCAAATCAACTGACAACAGAAACTACTCTCACAAAACCGGCCAGGGTTTGTAAGCTTGAGCATAAGTGTAATTATCTTTTTCACCGAACAGCAATATAAAATACTGACCCCCGTTTCATCCCTTCTTCCTCATGTTGAACAGAAGCACCTTCCTCCTGATGCGGTCGGACACTGCTCTCTAACCCTGTGCTTTTCAAGTGCCTGAGACATTCTCTTTCCTGCTTAACTGTGTGTCGTCTCCATTTCCTCCTCCTTATGAACAGCTGACAACTTACGTCAATTTGTATTGATGGCATTCACATGATTACATACTAAAAATTGTATTGGTTGTTTTCACTTTCTACAATTCAATTGTCGGCGTGGGTCAGGTGAATATAATTGTATACATGAATATACAGTGCCTTGCGAAAGTATTCGGCCCCCTTGAACCTTTCAACATTTCGGGCTTCAAACAGATATAAAAATTTATTTTTTTGTCAAGAATCAACAAGTGGGACCCAATCGTGAAGTGGAACGAAATGTATTTGATTATTTAAACTTTTTTAACAAATAAAACACTGAAAAGTGGGGCGTGCAATATTAATCGGCCCCTTGCGCTAATACTTTATAGCACCACCTTTTGCTGCAATTACAGCTGCAAGTCGCTTGGGGTATGTCTCTATCAGTTTTGCACATCGAGAGACTGGAATTCTTTCCCATTCTTCCTTGCAAAACAGCTCGAGCTCAGTGAGGTTGGATGGAGAGTGTTTGTGAACAGCAGTCTTCAGCTCTTTCCACAGATTCTCGATTGGATTCAGGTCTGGACTTTGACTTGGCCATTCTAACACCTGGATACGTCTATTTGTGAACCATTCCATTGTAGATTTGGCTTTATGTTTTGGATCATTGTCCTGTTGGAAGATAAATCTCCGTCCCAGTCTCAGGTCTTTTGCAGACTCCAACAGGTTTTCTTCCAGAATGGTCCTGTATTTGGCTCCATCCATCTTCCAATCCATTTTAGCCATCTTCCCTGTCCCTGCTGAAGAAAAGCAGGCCCAAAGCATGATGCTGCCACCACCATGTTTGACAGTGGGGATGGTGTGTTCAGGGTGATGAGCTGTGTTGCTTTTACGCCAAACATATCGTTTTGCATTGTGGCCAAAAAGTTCTATTTTGGTTTCATCTGACCAGAGCACCTTCTTCCACATGTTTGGTGTGTCTCCCAGGTGGCTTGTGGCAAACTTTAAACGAGACTTTTTATGGATATCTTTGAGAAATGGCTTTCTTCTTGCCACTGTTCCATAAAGGCCAGATTTGTGCAGTGCACGACTGATTGTTGTCCTATGGTCAGACTCTCCCACCTCAGCTGTAGTTATCTGCAGTTCATCCAGAGTGATCATGGGCCTCTTGGCAGCATCTCTGATCAGTCTTCTCCTTGTTTGAGATAAAAGTTTGGAGGGACGGCCGGGTCTTGGTAGATTTGCAGTGGTCTGATACTCCTTCCATTTCAATATAATTGCTTGCACAGTGCTCCTTGAGATGTTTAAAGCTTGGGAAATCTTTTTGTATCCAAATCCGGCTTTAAACTTCTCCACAACAGTATCTCGGACCTGCCTGGTGCGTTCCTTTGTCTTCATGGTTCTCTCTGCGCTTTAAACAGAACCCTGAGACTATCAAAGAGCAGGTGCATTTATACGGAGACTTGATTACACACAGGTGCATTCTATTTATCATCATCAGTCATTTAGGACAACATTGGATCATTCAAAGATCCTCACTGAACTTCTGGAGTGAGTTTGCTGCACTGAAAGTAAAGGGGCCGAGTAATATTGCACGCTCAGATGAGATTAAAATTATAAAAACGTTATGTATGACACAAACATGACACTGCCCATCGTCCTGAGTGCTTCATATACTGTATGGTATCGTATATGGTGGGGTAGCATCATGCTATATGACTGCTTTTCTTCCGCAGGGACTGGGAAGATTCCAAGAATAGCTGCAGGAAGATAGATGGAGCCAAATCCAAGGTCATATTTTGGAGAAAAACCTTTTACAATCAGCAAGAAATTTGAGGCTGGGGCGAAGGTTCACCTCTGAACAAGAGAATGACCGTAAACACAAAGCTACAAATACAATGGACTGGTTTAAAACAAAACATATTCATGTGTTAGACAGGGAGACAAATGTCCAATAGAAAATCTGTGGAAATGCTCTTCATCTAAAACAGATCTTGAGTTGTTTTGTAAAGAAGCTAAACTTTCTGTCTCTAGATGTGCAAATCTTATACCCAAGGAATTCTTGTGCATGCCATTTTGCTTTCACTTCACAGTTTTTTGTTACTTGTGTGTGAACATTCATTAAACAATCAACATCTGAAATGTAGCACTTATGTTGCTAATTAAATAGCTAGTTACAATAAATACTCACAATAGTAGTTCAACAAGTTCAGTAGTTAGGCTAGTTCAACTCAGAAAGAATAGATAAGACTCAGGGAGAGAAGAGGCAAAGACTGGGTTTGTAGTTGCATATTAAAAAGGTACCATGTATTGTACACAATTAGACAATATTGACAATAGAATTAGAATGGCCATTCACACATACTCAAATCCCAAATACACTCAATACACAGAAGGCAATATATATACAGTGCCTTGCGAAAGTATTCGGCCCCCTTGGACCTTTCAACATTTTGCCACATTTCAGGTTTCAAACATAAAGATATAAAAATTACATTTTTTGTCAAGAATCAACAACAAGTGGGACACAATCGTGAAGTGGAACGAAATGTATTGGATAATTTAAACTTTAACAAATAAACTGAAAAGTGGGGCGTGCAATATTATTCGGCCCCTTTACTTTCAGTGCAGCAAACTCAGTCCAGAAGTTCAGTGAGGATCTTTGAATGATCCAATGTTGTCCTAAATGACTGATGATGATAAATAGAATGCACCTGTGTGTAATCAAGTCTCCGTATAAATGCACCTGCTCTTTGATAGTCTCAGGGTTCTGTTTAAAGCACAGAGAGAACCATAAAGACAAAGGAACACACCAGGCAGGTCCGAGATACTGTTGTGGAGAAGTTTAAAGCTTTAAACATCTCAAGGAGCACTGTGCAAGCAATTATATAGAAATGGAAGGAGTATCAGACCATGCAAATCTACCAAGACCTGGCCGTCCCTCCAAACTTTCATCTCAAACAAGGAGAAGACTGATCAGAGATGCAGCCAAGAGGCCCATGATCACTCTGGATAAACTGCAGATAACTACAGCTGAGGTGGGAGAGTCTGTCCATAGGACAACAATCAGTCGTGCACTGCACAAATCTGGCCTTTATGGAACAGTGGCAAGAAGAAAGCCATTTCTCAAAGATATCCATAAAAAGTCTTGTTTAAAGTTTGCCACAAGCCACCTGGGAGATACTCCAAACATGTGGAAGAAGGTGCTCTGGTCAGATGAAACCAAAATCGAACTTTTTGGCCACAATGCAAAACGATATGTTTGGCGTAAAAGCAACACAGCTCATCACCCTGAACACACCATCCCCACTGTCAAACATGGTGGTGGCAGCATCATGCTTTGGGCCTGCTTTTCTTCAGCAGGGACAGGGAAGATGGCTAAAATTGAAGGGAAGATGGATGGAGCCAAATACAGGACCATTCTGGAAGAAAACCTGTTGGAGTCTGCAAAAGACCTGAGACTGGGACGGAGATGTATCTTCCAACAGGACAATGATCCAAAACATAAAGCCAAATCTACAATGGAATGGTTCACAAATAGACGTATCCAGGTGTTAGAATGGCCAAGTCAAAGTCCAGACCTGAATCCAATCGAGAATCTGTGGAATAAGCTGAAGACTGCTGTTCACAAACGCTCTCCATCCAACCTCACTGAGCTCGAGCTGTTTTGCAAGGAAGAATGGGCAAGAATTCCAGTATCTCGATGTGCAAAACTGATAGAGACATACCCCAAGCGACTTGCAGCTGTAATTGCAGCAAAAGGTGGCGCTACAAAGTATTAGCGCAAGGGGGCCGAATAATATTGCACGCCCCACTTTTCAGTGTTTTATTTGTTAAAAAAGTTTAAATTATCCAATAAATTTCGTTCCACTTCACGATTGTGTCCCACTTGCTGTTGATTCATGACAAAAAATTAAATTTTTATATCTTTATGTTTGAAGCCTGAAATGTGACGAAATGTTGAAAGGTTCAAGGGGGCCGAATACTTTCGCAAGGCACTGGATATACACAAGTCATAGGTTTAGAGTTCAATATTTACACGTGACCCGTGGGCCACTCGCACAACGCAATTGAAACTGCACGCGCTCAACAGAGCGAAATCCACACGACCCCAGAATTGTTTTGAGTCCACAGGTAAGTGTCCGTGTGAGGAGTGAAAAGGAGGCAATGGTTGGGGTCGTGGATGAAGTGCAAGGTGCGAGAGTTTGTATGGTTGGCTGCAGAAGCCTCCTACCAGCCCTATTGAGGTAGTCGGGTTCAGGTTTCCAAGCAGGTCCAGGACTAGTTCCAGTTCTTTAGCTCGCCATCGAAACCTGGCCTGTATAACAGAACAGTACCCTCATTAACTCCATTTAGTATATACTAAACATAATACTAATTACTTCAAAACTACATTAATACACTTCTAAATTACTATAGAAAATATATCAGTAATTTGTCATTAATCCATGTGTACACAAAGTCAATACATATTCAAATAGGATGCACATCGCTTCATAATTAAAAGTGCAATAGGATGCTACTATATCACAATAACTATTCTACAAAAGTTTCTATAATTAAGACAATGAAAAATGCTTAACTATTTGTACTTAATCATTTAAGTGAAAGTGCATAGTGCTATTGCACAATCAATAATCTCATAGCAACTCTACAAAATAAAGTGCTAGTGCATTGCAAAAGGATGAAATCATAACATGATTTCATATGCAAGGTAAAAAACGCCACAAGGTGCATGTAAACAGTGTCATGATTCAACAATAATCTCATCGTCATTTGGTTTGGACATTAAATAAAAAGCACAGAAAATTGGCATAAATAGCAGATGCTAACCGAACCCATTAAAAACAGGGGGAACGGCTAATGCTAAGCTAGACGCTGAATGAATGAGAGCTCATGAGAGCGCTTATAATAACTGGATAGGGTATTACTAGCTTGGGGGCGGCACGGTGGCTGAGTGGATAGCACTCTCGCCTCTCAGCAAGAAGGTCCTGGGTTCGAATCCCGGTCGGACCAGGGCCTTTCTGAGTGGAGTTTGCATGTTCTCCCCGTGTCTGCGTAGGTTTCCTCCGGGTACTCCGGTTTCCCCTTCCACTAAAAATATGTCCAATAGTTCTGGCATGCGCTTCCTGTACTGGCGACTGCTCCCATCTCTGTGTGGAGTGAGAGACAAATGCCCAAAAAGTAACAATTGTAAACCGCTTTGAGACTCAGCTCTGCAGTGAAAAGGTGGTATATAAATAAAAACTTACTTACTTACTTACTTACTAGCTTGTAGCTGAATAACTCATGTGCTCAGGGGATTCTCGCGGTACTGCAGACTGAACCAGACTAAATTCACGTGGTCTACCCAGAAATTTTCCCCATAGAACTCAATGCATATTAAAACAGCTCGACCTCAGCTGACAGAGAACCTACAGCTTTCATAAAGATCAGATTTTGTGGGGATTTTAGTGTCCCTTGTCGTCCTGAACTTTTTTTCTTCTTAAATCCTTCGGTTTTGTTTAAATCCACACTTTAGTGCCACAAACTCTGCTCCTCTGGCTCTCGCTCTAACTCCCGCTCTGATGAACTGCTCTGATTGGTCAGAGCGCGGCCGAGCCCCTCTGTGCACGTGCATGAGACCCGGTGTGAGACCCACACACGCGTGTTTGACGCAACGCATTATGGGAGATCATCCACTGCACAGAACCGGGAGGACCAGACGATGCCCAAATACAGGCGAGTTTCCCAAAGATCTTTGCGAGTTTCAGGCAACTTCCGCTAATCTTTTCAGCCCCCATGCCGTCACAAAGCGCCACTGAGCACAACCATTCATTTGAATAGGGCGCCATCTTGGATCGCCGGGGCTTGGCGCTTACCGACTCTCCCGATTCTGAGCAATCAAACGCTCTATCAAGTGCGCTAGGGTGATGGTAGCTCGGCTCCTGCATACAACAATACATATAATAGTGATGGGTCCAGCAACACTGATACAGCGGCGCATGTGCCGAGTTCGTTTAGCGAAACCTCGTATCGGCGCGCGTGTCGCTTTATGAAAAAGCCTCGGGACCGATACAACCGCAATGTCGCTTGTCACCAACACGGCAAACTGTGTTTAAAAGGTTCCGCATCTGCAAGTGTCACCGGTATGAACCACTCTCAGAAAAAGAAAATAACCCTTTCAAAAAGGAAAAACATCCCATTTTACAGCATAAAAAAATGGAACCTGCAACTAAAAGAAAGTATTCTGCAGTGTGATACTGCAAATAATAGCAAATAAGGCAATGTTTGTATTTTACATTTCACGCTTTATCTACAATCAAGGTTTAGTTTGAAACGGAAAATCTAGTTAGGTATGGTGGATGAGTGGATAGCGCTCTCGCCTCGCGTTTGAGAGAACTGGATACGAATCCCTGTCGGACCTAAAAAGTTTATGTTGACATCAGTCTTGAAGAATAATTTTGAGAAATTGAAGTGCAGAAAATGTCAAAGGTTTTTTCAAGTATACTTTAGTTTCCAGGGTTTACAGTGCACTTTGGACATGCTTATTGTTTTGAAAAATAATATATATATTATATATATAAAATCACTCAATGACATTTTGCTTAATGAATACATTCACAACTATCAATTTAATTTTCACATAAAATAAAATAACACAGACAATGCAGTTACGTAATATTGTGTGCAGACAAGTATGTAAAGCTCATTGAATCAGTGAGTTGGATGCAATGATTTATCAGATCCACCAGGCGTCAGTATAGAGCAGCACAAGCAACACTGTTGCGGCACAGTATCAATGCAGTTCGTTGGATGTGCCGAAACGATACGTGAGGTTTCATTTATCACTAACATATAATTAGCCTTGGATGTTATGGTGAAGTAAATAAGCAGAAACCGTACCTGCAGCAACCCAATACACGGCACCTCTCGCACTACCAGTGCTTCCTGGTTAGGGAAAATATAACCGGCTGATTGGCCAGCTCCGGTCACGAGACGCGCACGCAGGGGGGAGCACAAAGATCAGTATCGTAAAACGAGGTATCACTCTTACAGGATTTTTTCACCCGTGTTACAGAAAGCTATAGTAATACTTCTGCAATGCACTGTAAATAAAGATTAATTTCTTACTTCTAAGTCTTACCTTCCTATATGCTGAATTAAAGGAATGTTTTAAGCCGTGCCTTGAACACTGATATACAGCCTGATCTTGGTGCAGTTTTAGGGCGTGCTAAACATTCCCTAAAAGGTATTTCCCCTTAAGAGTGAAACCAAAAGTGTTGCTGCTGCGGTTAGCACATTCACCTGCTCTGTTCTCATTTGAAGAGTGAAATGGACAAGTTGAACACCGTCTTGAACATTGCCAACAAGAATAGCAACCTCGGCTTCGGCCTGGTCACGCTGCTCACCGTTGGAGGGGAGCAGATCTTCTCAAATGTGATCTTCAAATGCCCTTGCAACCAGCTCAATTTCCTCTACGGCGTGGTGTTCCTGCTGGTGCCCGCTCTGGCTCTCCTCACTCTGGGCTTCATTTGGTCCAAGAAGACGTGGAAGTTGGTGACGGGGGTGTGCCAGCGAAAGAACGTATGCGGGAGCTGCGGGAGGCTTAAAGCTCTCATGTACGCTTTATTTTACATCTCCACGTTCGCCTTCCTGGCTCCAAGCACGTGGATTGCGGTGGCGCTGCTAAACGGGGTTTTCACCGAGTGTGCCATGACTGGAACCAACATGACTTTGTTTAATGATCATTTGTGTAAGGGGGAAGCGAAAAAGGATTGTATAGAAGAGCTGCCTACGTTCCCATGTGGAAAAGATGGAAAAGTCCCTAGAGATGTGAGGGATGAGGTGCTTCAGACGCTGAGGGCGGAGTCACAGGTTTGTGCCGAGTATTGAATATAAACAGAGAGCTGTCTTTTGTACCTGATTTATTTCATTTTATTAAATTAATGTGCGAGTGCGCAGCTAGTTTCCAACTGTAGTTGAAGGTGGGGCCAGAGGCTTGGACTTGAGTTACGGCCCCTACACAGTATGTGTCATTTTGAGGGGAAAGACAAGCGCAGCGGCGTGCCTAGGATGCCACGGGGCAAAATTTAGATCCCTGTGTGGTTTGGAACAGAATAGACCCTGCTAAGTAAGGTTGCACGATCTATCGGTAAAAATATCATTTATCATTTTTTTACCAGCATTGGGCCAATAACCACAACCAATGTGTTTTCATCTAGTTGCTGTGTCGCAGCGATATTCACTAATTCAGAGTCAAAATGTTCTTTTTCTGTGGTGTGTACAGTTGTGGCAACTGCTTTTATAAAGTGGAAAACGAAAGTTACGACTGTAACTACGGTTCCATGAATCCTGGATGACCGCCAGAGGCGGTGCTTTAAGCACTGAATGATCATCTTTGAGCATGCGCAGTTTGAGAATTAAATGACAACAAAGTCACTTGTGACCTCCTCGTGACCCCCGTGAGTCTATATAGGTCACGTGACACGAGAGCCCAGCCCCTTGCAAGCAGACCGTGGCCCTGAGGGACTGGACGCTCTGGCGGTCATCCAGGATTCATAGAACCGTAGTTACAGTCGTAACTTTCGTTCTATTTCATCCTTCCTGACCGCCAGAGGCGGTGCTTTAAGCACTGGATGACAAATACCAACAAGGTCCCGAGGGGTCAACGAGAGGTACACACCCACCTCATAACGTCGAATGGTGCCGCAGCACCCCCTCCAGCGGACCAGGGACCGCCACATTGACCCTGTAGTACGTCGCGAAGGTAGACTGCGACGTCCAGGAGGCGGCCGCACAGACGGCGTCCAGAGGCACACCGCTCATAGCAGCCCAGGAGGCAGAGACGCCCCTGGTCGAATGACCCCTCACCCCAGCAGGCAGCTGGCGCCCATGGGAGAGGTAGCACTGCCTGATCACCTCGACAACCAACTTGGAGAGGCGCTGGAACGACAGAGCCTGGCCCTGGGCATAGCACACGAAGAGGCGATCCGACCCCCGCACACTGGCTGTGGCAGTTCGGTAAACCTCCAATGCCCTGACAGGACAAAGCGGTTCTACACAGGCTCCAGTACCAAACCGGGCCAAACTAAATGGAAGGACCGCACCAGTGAACACCTTTGGGCGGAAGGAAGCATCCGGCCAAAGCGTAACCCCCAGACCATTGGGATCCCATCTGCAGCAGGACTCGTGAAACGACAGAGCCTGCAGTTCACTCACACGCTTACCCGAGGCCATAGCCAGAAGAAAAGTGGTCTTAAGGGAGACCCACTTCAGGTCCACACGATCCAGGGGCTCAAACGGGGGAGCCCGCAACGCCTCCAGAACCAACGTCAGGTCCCAGGGCGGAACCATGGGCCGTCGCGGGGGATGAAGACGCCGAGCACCCTTCAGTAACAGGGAAATATCCCCGTTACTCCCCACCGTAGAACCGGCCACACCCTCATGAAAACAAGATATTGCCGCCACATATACCTTGAGTGTAGAGGGAGAGCGCCCCCGGTCCATGAGATCCTGGAGGAACTGCAGAATGGCAGGCACCGGGCAACGCACAGCATCATGTCCCCACGTCAGACACCACTTGTCAAACAAGTGAACTCTCAGGAGGGTTGGGAAAATCAGTGGCAGAGGGGGGAAAGCGTAGAGCAGAGTACTGGACGCATACAGGTCCACCTCGGCCCGGCCAAACATAGTCCAAATGCTGGCCACCACCTCCGGGTGGAGACGCCACTCCCCGGGCTGGGGGCGTTGGCGGGACAGAAGGTCCGCCACCACATTGTGCACCCCCGGAATGTAGGAGGCCCTCAAGCTTGCCAAGCGAGGGGCTGCCCACAGCAGTAGCTCCTGGGTCAACCGCAACAGCGTCACGGACCGGGTACCCCCCAGGTGACGTGCCGGCCACGCAGTCGTGGGAGGAAGTGCGCGAGAGCAAGGCGGACCGCCATGAGGTCCAGGGCATTCACATGCAGCAGGCGGACCTCTGGAGACCAAGTCCCCTGTGCCATCCTGCCCTGCCACGTCGCCCCCCAACCAGTGAGGGACGCATCGGTGTGCACCACCTCCCTCCGAGACGGAAGAGAGCCCAGTGGGACACCTCTCTCGATCCAAGACCTGTCCCGCCAACAGGATAGGGACTCTAGGCACTGCGGCGAGAGCAGGAGTCTGCGTCGCCTGTGAATGAAGCATGACGGATCTAAACGCAAGCCGTTCAGCCACATCTTGATGGGACGAAGGGAAAGAAGGCCCAGCGGCACAACGGCAGAGGCCGCCGTCAACTTCCCCAAGAGGCTGAGGTACAGCAGGAACGGCAACGCCCGACCCCGCTGAAATCTGTGGAGCATGTGCACAATGCCATTGACCCGCAGAGCCGACGTACGGGCGGTCATGGCAACCGAATCTAGGTACACCCCCAAGAAAGTCGTTGCCTGAGCCGGAACCAAATTGCTCTTGGCAACATTGACCCGCAGACCCAAACGCCCAACGTGGTCGAGGACAGTCTGAGTGTCCCGAACGGCCTGGGCACGACTGGGGGCGCACACGAGCCAGTCGTCCAGATAAGGCAGGACCCTCAACCCCCCTGCCTGAAGAGGGGCCAAGGCCGCCGCAACGACCCGGGAAAAGACCCTGGGGGACAGGGACAGCCCGAAGGGGAGCCCCCGAAATTGATAATGCCGCCCCTGGAAAGCAAAACGCAGAAACCGCTGGTGATGCGGGGCAATCGGCACGTGAAAATAAGCATCCTTCAGGTCGATGGATGTGAACCAATTGCCCGGAGATATTGCCTGCAACAGCTCCGGGGTCCTCAACATCCGAAACGATAGCGTCTTGAACACACTGAGGCCCCGAAGGTCCAAAACCGGACGCAAGTCGCCAGTTTTCTTCGGAACCAGAAAATAAATCAAATAAAAGCCCCCTGGGTCCAGCAGGGGGTCCACAGGCACTATAGCCTCCTTGTCCAGCAAGGTGGCGATCTCTACGGACAGTGCCAGTGTCCTGGCCCGGTCGTGGATCACAGTCCACCTGACGGGGCCAGGGACCGCAGGCGGACGGTGGAACTGGAGAGTGTACCCCCGGGAGAGCGTGCCCAACACCCAGAGGTCTGAGGTGTGAGCGGTCCAGTAGTCCAACTGCTCCCGGGTAAAAGAACCCACCGTCAGCAGCCTGACCTCATCTCCGAGCCCCCCGTGGCCTGGAGACCCCGGGCGAGTGCAGAGCGGACGGCAGAGGAAGCCCCACTCTCCTCTCCGTCCAGGCACCCCGTGGACGCCAAGGAACCAGCGTCAGAGGCCCTGGAATCAACCTCCTCAGGGTCAAGACAAAAATGAGTGTCAGATGCAGCCACAGACATCACATCGTCCTCCCACAATGGGGCCAGGTCCGGCACAGGAGGGCCCAGCACATGTTCCCCCGAAACCGGGGGCGAACATCCTGCAGAAGTGCCTTCATTTGGGCCATCTCGGACGCAAGGTGGTCCATCCGTGCAGACAACCCTGCAGGCACCCTACGCTACGGAAGTAGTGGACACAGCCGCACGCTTAGACCCAGAGGGCTGGGCAGCAGGCGGCAGGCAGGGCGGCACCTCCGAAGAGCCCTCATCCGGATCCAGGGCCGCCAGGCGCTCCACGCGTACAGAGAGTGGCAGTACCGCACAATTGGAGCAGGCGTCCACCGTCAGGCCCTGTCTCAAATGCCCGAGACCCAGGCACGCAGGGCACAGGTCATGGCCATCCTCGCGGGGCATCGGTGCCATGCACCCACGGCAGCCCAGCGACTCGTGCATAACGAGCGCGCCTGAACTGGTGGAGCAATGTAAGCAGAGTCGGGTCGAGCTGAAAACGCCACAGACGACTCAAGCACACAGAGAAAACCAAACAACCGAACAGAGGGCGAACAATCTAACTGTTGGTAAAGAAAAACAAATGTTAGCATAAACTGAAAACAGAAGAGCTAACGAAAGTGTACAAACACACAATGTGGGCCAACGAAAGAGTCCGGTGGGGCAGAGAACGCCACACTCGCCTCCACAACCAGAGCAATATCAACAAACTGAACAGAAATCAAACAGTATAACTGCTGATACAAAAATACGCTAGTACAAACTGAAAACAGAAGACTAGACGGAATAATGCACACACGCACCCAACGTGGGCCAAGTAAAGAGCCAGGTGTGGCAGAGGACACCACCCACGGCTCCCCAAACAGAGCAAAAGTAACACACTGAACAGAGGACGAACAGTATAACTGCTGATAGATTAAACAAAACGCTAGTACACACTGAAAACAGGAGACTAGACGAAAATGTACACACAAACACAACGTGGTCGGGGCAGGGAACGCCACACACACGACTCAATTAACACCGGCCAAACAGAGCATAAACACAAACTGAACAGAAAACGATCAGTATAACTGTGGATAGCAAACGTCAGCTCACTCCGAAAACGGAAAGCTTAAACTAAGAATCACACGCACACACGTGGACAGAACTCACCGGTGAGCCGGCGGAGCTTGCACAGCCCCTGAGGGGCGAGATCCACCTGCTGCCTCGACGCGAGTCACGGAGCTGATGTGCAAGCAGGACGTATGTGGTAGGTAGGTAGCACAAACGCTCAACACACATGCACAACTCAAACCTGCGCTGCGAGAAGAAGAAAAGGGGCTGGGCTCTCGTGTCACGTGACCTATATAGACTCACGGGGGTCACGAGGAGGTCACAAGTGACTTTGTTGTCATTTAATTCTCGAACTGCGCATGCTCAAAGATGATCATTCAGTGCGTAAAGCACCGCCTCTGGCGGTCAGGAAGGATGAAATAGAACTAATGGATCTGCATAGCATCTGCCAGAAACACGGCTGACAGTCATTATTCTTCACTTCTTTGACCTTCATAGATACAATGCAGTATTTTTGTGTGGTATACGGCTGTAGTAACTGAGGCAACAGGGAGAAAGTTGAATACATTATTAAATTCCAAAGATTGTCTCAAACCAAGGTGTGCTCGTAGAAAAACTAAAATTAGGCTGTATGAATCTAAGCTGTTAGCCTACTGCTGCAAACCTTGTCTTATTATATACAGTTCAACAAATCACCAATATGACAATAAAGAGTCACATTTCTTGCTTCAAATGTTGTTAAGTAACATTTGTGTCCTGTCTTCTTGGACATGGTTCTGTTGATCCCAGGATGACTCCACTGTTGTCACAATAACATAAACATTTTTACTCATTCGCCCATAATAACTAATAGGAATGAACTAACTAATAGGGCAAAATCATCATGTTGCCGTGAATACTGGCACGCTTGATAAATGGTAAAAGTTGGTTACATACGTTTTAAAGTAGCCCTGTAACCCTGTCATTTGTATATTGGATATCAAAATTGGCAGAGGTTTTTATATCAGTGCATCTCTACTAGGGATGTGCATTTAAAGCAAAAGTACTATTCGATAATCGTGGGGTACTAATAATTAATATTCGAATATTCGACAATAACTGCCGCCAGACTGCCCCCAACACCCACCGCTGCGGAAACAGATATAGATCCACAATTTTTCTCTTTCTTTTTTATTTTGACAGTGGATGCAATTCACAGCACAACATTATAGAACCGTTTTCTGTCTTTAATCCCATTAAACAAACAGGATATTATATACAATACAAAAGGTGCGTGTGCGGACCGGGTTTTCCTTCATAAATCACCCAATAATACCGTCGTCACGTCGGTAATTAACAAAGTGCGGAGACTTCAAACAATAATTATATAAATGTTGAACATTTTACTAAACATACCTGAGAGACAGCATTGCTGACGTGAACATTTTTTAACATGCTCGTCCTCATAATCTAGTGGCGAAGCTGGCAATTGACTGTTGCTGTGACGACGGCCCGTCGCTTTCACACGGGTGCTTTGCTCTCATATGAGAGTGCATGGTTGTCGTAGACTTGTGATATGCAAGAGTTTACATTGTACCTCTGTTTCAGTTGTTTTTTGGAAATAGCGCCACATGGAACTTTTTGACGACTGCAGTAATTTCTCCATCGTGTCTTCTCCAGTTTGTTAATTTTCTACGACTTGGCATGTAGCCCGCCACTGTGTATCGTCAAATGGTACGCTGCCCCCGTGCGGAAGCCGCCAGTAATACCATTTTTTTCCCCCTCCAGATATGGTACACTATTCGATTTTTTATGATTTAACGACTATTCGAATATTCAAAAATCGATGCCCATCCCTAATCTCTACTGCTAAGCATAGTTTATTCATGAAGTGTGGCTTTTATTTATATTTCAATTGAGTAATTTCACTTAGGGTTAAGTTTCACTGTTTAAATAAACAAGGTGCAGTAGCTCACAAACTCATTACTTCTACACATCCGTTACAGGACTCAACACCTTGGACACTTTCAGACACAATTCCTAAAATAAAGTTATATTACATTAAGCCATTGTAAACACATTTACATCTGATGACTGACACACCACTTATATGAGGGACTCTTTCTCTGGGTTCTCACTAGGCAGGGAATGATCGCCAGCTTCAGAGGACCACCAAGACCACACACCTGGTCTTCAGTGAAGCACGCACCCAGCGGTCTACAGTGAAGCGCCTCAAGAGTCACTATATAAAAGTCATGTCTGAAAAGGACCAACCGACACACCGACCCTGCAATACATCTAAATATTGTGTTAGTTTCCATACCAAATAAATGGCGTGTCGACGCCCGAACACAGACACAGCAACACATCAACGATTGGGAAAGTTTTATAGCATAGTCTGGTGCCCCCAGCTGGTGGGCAGATAAACTGACCGCACTACAAAGGACGTCCAAAACATCAGCCTCTCTCTCCTTAGATCATTGGATGGCTGCTGATCTCCACTTTGATCCTGTCGCACCTCTTCTTCATGTGCTTGGCGCGCTGCACCTCTCCGGTCAGTTACCTGCAGCTGAAGTTCTGGAGGCTCTATGTCCAGGAGGAGAGCTCTGCGTTGGACTCCTGCTCCGCGGAACATGCCAAAAAACTGGCCCTTAGCAACGTCCAGAGTTTCTTCACCAACACGGCACCAGAGGCCAGCCACACGCCGTCCAATCAACATTGGCAGCAGGTGTCAGAGCTGTACAAGTTCCGCGACAGGTCTGGGTGAGCACCATCACTCAGGTTTTGATCTGTTATCTCTGTGTTTTGTAAATCCTTTCGTTAAAAGTTATAGCAGTGGAGCTAGTTTACACCCATGGTCCCTGAAGGCCACAGGTGTGTAGAGGCCGTGCTGACACACACACACCCCACGTTGTTCAGTCATGTGCAAGCCCCAGGTTTCCAAGATTTTTGCCTGTTCAAATCAATGCCCTGTGGCTTTTCACTCATTAAGGATGCCGCTGATCAGAGTGAGACGAGAGCGAGCAAAGTTTGTTAATAAAAAAAACAAGGATTTTGAAAGAAAAAAGGGGCGCAATGGACACTAAAATCTCCTCAAAATTTACCTTGTTTGAAAGCTGTAGGTTACTTGTCAGCTGAGGATGATCCATTTTAGTTAACACTGAGGTCTATGAGAATCTCCTATGTACATTTGTAAATTTGATTGTAAATCAATTGAGACAGGAGTAGCCTGAACAAGCTGGTCAGGAGGGCGAGCTCCACTCTGGGCTGCCCCCCGGACTCTGTGGAGGAGGTGAGGGACAGGAGGGTGCTAGTCAAAGTCACCTCCATCATGGACAACACCTCCCACCCACTGCACAGGACTGTAGAGGAGTTGTCTCAGTGGAAGACTGAGACACCCTCAGTGCAAGAAGGAGCGCTAGCGCAGGGCTTTTACCTCCTTTCGCTGTCAGACTGTACAATAAGTCACTTTAATCCACTTGCATTAGGACTGAAAAAACCTGCACTACTTATTGACACTGTTTCTTGATTGCCACTTTTCAATTGCCACTTTTTATTGTACATAATGTATCCTGCATTTAACATGTTTGCACATTTATTTCTTTTGCACAATCCTAAGTGATTCTATCCATGCCAGATGTGACATGTACATTTCTCCTGTGTGAGATCAAAAAAGTCTATCTTATCTTGTAAATGTAAGCTACCGTGCTGCAGAAGCTCCTTGTCCACGTGGAGACAGGTTTAAGCAGCAACCTCCTACAACACATCCATGGCCATGAACCAGTAGGTGGTGCCAGTCGACTCATGTAACACTCTCTTCTTCCTCTAGGAGGCAGTACTACAGCACGCTGCACAGTTTTGTGGAGGAGCAGTCGAAGGAGAGCAGCCCTTTGATGAAGAGCATGTCGGTGTGCTCCACAGGCTCCGGGCACATCCCCCCTGCAGCACTGAACTTTGTGGACGACGCACATGCTGCAGTCTGACGCATCCGCATTCTCACAGAACAGCACCATCGCCATCTCCTGGTGGAAGTGGGAATGACAACCTCCAAACTGTGTATAGATCAGTGTTTTTGTGCTTGAATGCAGGCCTTGACATTAAGCTTTGTTTAGTATTTCTCAATACAATGAGTCAACAAGAGTTAAGGAATAAAGTGGCACTAACTGTGTGAAAAAAAAAAAAATCCACTCTCAGCCCAAAAAGTCAAACAATGACTCACAGGGCTCTTAAGTCTGCAAAATAATTAGAAAAAAATGGCCTGTTGCGTGTTCAGTTTGATTTGTTTACATTTTACTTTTGTGCACAAATGACATATTAATGTATGGAGAAAATGTGGGTATCCGAGCTTTAAACTCAGGAGTTTTGGTTGTGCTTTGGAAGGAGACATGGGAGGGACATGGGTGATGGTGCTGAGCACGAGTCCATGGTTCTGTCTGCGCGTCTATGGTTCTGTTCGCGCATCTATGGTTCTGTTCACACGTCTATGGTTCTGTCCGCGCATCTATGGTTCTGTCCGCGCATCTATGGTTCTGTCCACGCGTCTATGGTTCTGTCTGCGCGTCTATGATTCTGTCCGCGCATCTATGGTTCTGTCCACACGTCTATGATTCTGTCTGCGCGTCTATGGTTCTCTCCACAAGTGCATGGTTCTGTCTGTTCGGTCCGTGCTCGGTACCATGTTATGAATGTGCGTTCGCTGAGCTGTTGTGAAAGCGGCTGTCCGTACAAAGCAGCCACAGCTGCCCGGGGTCAGAGTGGAGGATGTGAATCCTGTTCAGAAATGGCATAATTCCTTTTCAAAAACATCTCAATCACTTTCACTTCTCTCTCGCAACAGTGCTCCTCGCTCCCTCTTACGTTTGTTGGTTGCGTTCAATTTTTACGTTTCTCGCCACAATCCTCCCGCTACGTGTTACATCCAGTGGTCGCATCCAATAGAGGTTTTGCACCAACATGTGACCTACATAGCAACCGTCACTAGGCGGCCATGTTAGATGGCAGGTATGAAACTTTATACAGTCAGATTCAACCAGTGTGGGCGGGTCCCAGCTCAAAAGTGGCCAAAATGACGTGCGCTGACATGCTGCAGTACCACCCCGGGCCGATGGGGGTAGACCCAGAAGTAGAATTAGCCAATGCTAACATATAGCATTGGCAGACCTCTCGAAAACGTCTTTACAGGATGGACCAAAAGTTGGCTCTTGGCCCAAAGCTCCGTTCCACATGTGTGTCAATGCTGAGGGGGGTGAATTTTTTTGGTCCACTCTAGTTTACTTGCTGTGAATTTTTGAAGTCTCTCATTTAAATGAATGGAGCTGCGGCGGCTGACGCATGCGCAGATGCGTTTTTTCACAATTTTCTTGTGGGCGGGACCACTCGCGGCCATTCTGGATTGCTCCAGTAGAGCACATTTTTTGGCCCATTAGTTAGAACGGCAGAGATAGGCGTGACTCTGTCCATTAATATATACAGTCTATGGATTCAACGCAGTGGCCGAGAGCGCTCCGTTAATTAGGCTGATGGGTTTTGCTGCGTCTTTAATTGTGGTAAACGCTCAGAGCAAGACAAAGATGTCTATTTTTTTTTAAATACCGGCCGTAATTCGCTAGCCTGGCTCTGCCAGACCCTTGTAGTTCCGCCATGCTCCACCGGAGGCGTTTGGCTGAACCACATGGGTTTGGTATCGACGCCATAGCGAACGCCTTCCCCAGATTATTTTTTAATCGACCAATCAGGATTGCTGGTGTTACGTGGGGTTTGCACTGCCTTCTCAAGCTTCTCTGATGCAGCAGCGAGAGGAATCTTTTTAAAAGAGTAAATACGATCAAATTAAGACACTGATGTCACTTTTAATGCAATTTGGGGCGAGATGTTGATGGTTCTATGTTGATATATGTGTGTTTTAAGAGTCAAATGTTCCTGTAAAGTTTGGTTGAAGCACTGGTTCAGTGTTCCTGTTTACACACTATGCAGCAGGGTTGCCAGGTTTGGTGGTTCCCGCATATTTTTTTCCAAGAGACTTGTAGGTAATAAATAAACAGAAAGACAATAAACAGAATCATGATAGCCCAAGTTGATTACTTTACGTTTTTAGCCAAAAAATCGAGTGTTTTTTTTTTTTTTTTTTTTTTGGGTATTCTTGCAGATTTTGGGTTGGAAAATCTTGCTGGGATTTGGCAACCTATGGGAGCCGTGTGCTTCGATGTGAGTGGTTGAAAGCAGACGCTGTTACAATACACACAATACAATACAATTTATTCTTGTATAGCCCTAGGTCACAACAGAAGTCATCTCAGAGGACTTAACAAAACCATTGAAATCACCAACACAGGTCAGAGAATCAACAGTTAAAACACATGAAGAATACAGTATAAAGCACACACAGAAGAAAATGTCCATACATGTTGTAGAATGCTAAAGTGTCCTGATCATCACCAATCCTTTCTGTTGGACACTAACTGTCCAACAAGACCCTCCTGCATCGACAAGGAAAAACTCTTAAAAAACCCATTGTGGGAAAAAGTGAGAAACCTTGGAGGAGAACTAGGGAAACCCACAGGGAGGGAGACCCATATGAGAAAGGGATCCGCTCCTCCGGACGGACAGACTAATGATCCAGGACCTAAGCTAGCTACAGAACGTGGACCAGTGGACGCTGAACGTGGACAGGTCCGGTGCAGGACTGAAGCACTCCCAGGCGGGTCGGGCGGGGCAGTCCGCAGGTGTAGATGGAGGAGGCCAGGCTCAGAGATCCCGTCATCGTACCATGAAACAGACAATGGGACAACGGGTGAATAGCAATGAACAAACTACAGTCAGAATCCTAAAAATGCTAAACAGATAAAGTAGGAAGGAGGAGAGGATAGTGCTCAAGTTACCATACTTCTCCCAGCAAACTGACTCCCTATGCAGCTTGACTAACACTCTGAGGAGTTTAACCTTCTCCGAGTCTTACCTTCCTAGCCATATGCTAAACTAAAGAGGACTGTTTTAAACCTAGCCTTGAATAAAGAATAACATACAGCATAATATATAACATAATATACAACATAACACAATACATTATTGAATAATATATAACATAATATATAACATAATACAGCATATATATATAATATATACACTACATATTATATATTACCTAATTATATGCTAAATTAAAGTAAAGTGCTTTAAGCCTGGCCTTGAATGTGGAGACCGTATCTGCTTCCTTAACATAAATGGGAAGCTGATTCCACAGTAAAGGAGCTTGGTAGCTAAATGCTCTGCCACCAACAGTGACCTTTGAGACCTTAGGGACCACCAGACGTCTGGCGTTTTGTGAGCGCAACGCTCGACCTGGTTGATACGACACTAACGTGTCTTGGAGATAAGAAGGAGCCAAGCCATTTATGGCTTTATATGTTAAGAGTAGGATTTTAAACTTTATTCTGTACTCCACAGGGAGCCAGTGGAGTGATTTTAACACCGGAGTTATGTGCTCCCTCCTTTTGGTACCTGTTAAGATCCTAGCTGCTGTATTCTGAACGAGCTGGAAGCTCTTCAAAGAGGCTTTAGGGCACGCTGCCAGTAAAGCGTTACAGTAGTCGAGCCTTGAGGTGACAAACGCGTGAATGAGTTTTTCCGCGTCACTTTTAGGAAGGAAATTCCTAATTTTAGCGATGTTCCGTAAGTGGAAGTACGCCGTTTTAGTTGCTTGGCTTATATAAGCCTTGAAGGAGAGTTCTTGGTCAAAAATGACTCCAAGATTCCTCACAGTGTTACTGGGTATTATACTGACATTATCGAGAGTAACCATCTGGTTAGTGAGGGAGTCACGCAGGCGCTTCGGACCGAGTAGGATCACTTCTGTCTTCTCCGGGTTGAGAAGTAGGAAGTTAAGAGTCATCCACATTTTAAGGTCCTTTATGCAGGCACTGAGCTTTTCTAGCTGATCTGTCTGATTAGGCTTCATCGACAGATAAAGCTGTGTGTCATCTGCATAGCAGTGGAAATTAATTCCATGCTTTTTAATAATGTTTCCCAGTGGCAGCATGTAGAGAGTAAAAAGAATCGGTCCGAGTACCGAACCCTGCGGCACACCGAATTCCACTCCAGAATAAGGCGACGAGTCCTGATTCACATTGACGAAGTGATATCGATCTGATAAATAGGATTTAAACCAGCCAAGGGCTGTTCCTCTAAGACCTATATCACATTCTAGCCTCTGCAGTAGAATGCTGTGGTCTATTGTGTCAAATGCAGCACTAAGGTCCAGTAGGACCAGCACTGACACTTGTCCATTATCGGCAGCTAGTAGTAAGTCATTTGTGACTTTGACTAGTGCCGTTTCAGTGCTATGATGAGCTCTGAATCCTGATTGAAAGACTTCAAACATATCATTTTCCTGCAGGTGGCAGCGGAGCTGCTCAGCTATAAGTTTTTCCAGGATTTTAGATATAAAAGTGAGGTTTGAGATCGGTCTGTAGTTTGTAAGTATTTCTGGGTCCAGGTTTGTTTTCTTCAGAAGGGGTTTGATTACCGCGGTTTTAAAAGCTTGTGGGACATAGCCACATTGTATGGATGCGTTTATTATATTTACGATAGGCTCAATTATCAAAGAAAGTATGTCTTTGAAGAGCCATGTCGGGACTGCGTCTAACATGCAAGTTGAGGCTTTTGAGGATGTGACCACATAGATCACCTCTGCTTGGCTCACAGCCATGAATTTATTAAGGCCCACTGAAGAGTCTAAGTGGGAAGTCACGTATGCCGCTTCAACCTGTCCACCACTAACAGCAGGAGCAACCTCCTCCAGCTTGTCACGGATGGATGTAATTTTATTATTAAAGAAGTGGAGAAAGTCGACACTGCTCAGTGAGCTTGGAATTTTAGGCTCGATTGCGCTATGGCAGTTTGTGAGTTTAGCGACGGTACCAAACAAAAATCTACTGTTGTTTTTATTCGCTTCTATTAAAGTTGAATAGTATTGAGTTCGAGCCCCGCGAAGGGCCTTCTTGTAGTTTCGGAGACCTGCTTTCCACTCCCTGTGGACAGGCTCCGAGTGGGAGTGGCGATATAGCCTCTCCAATTTTCTGACGTCCTGTTTTAAAGTGTGGAGTTGAACACTGTACCAGGGCGACGATGATCTAATCCTAATGGTTTTCTGTTTTAAAGGAGCTGCTGCATTTAATGCAGATTTTAAAGACTCCATAGTGTTGCCCACCGTTTGGTCAATGACTGAGGGACTGCAGCTGCTGTGAACAGGTTCACCTGCAGCAGTATTCAACATAGGCTGTATTAGTTCTTTGAACCTTGTGATAGATTTATCATTTAAGGTTCTTTTCATTATGGTTTTATCTTGCGGGACAGGAAAGTCCTCCAAAGCGAGATCAAACGTGATCAAGAAATGGTCAGACAGCAACGAGCTTTGACGCTGGATGTCAACATTGGAGACATCACAGCCGTAGGTCAGGACAAGGTCCAAGGTGTGGTTATGAATGTGAGTAGGTTCCTCGACATTCTGAGTAAAACCAACACCATCTAGTACGGCGCTGAAAGCTTTGTTTAAGCTGTCAGTGCTGTCGTCCACATGTATATTGAAGTCTCCAGCTATAACTATGTTTTCCCATTCCAAAACTAGGTTTGAAATGAAGTCAGAGAATTCTGTTAGGAACTCGCTGTAAGGACCAGGAGGTCGGTATAAAACTATAAATAGTACTGCTTTTTGTTTTCTCCACCCAGGACAGGTGATTGAAAGTGTTAAGTTTTCAAACGAGTGAAAAGCGTTGTTGGTTTTGGGACTAAGAACCAAGTTGGTGTGTGATATAATCGCAACACCACCGCCGCGACCTGTAGCTCTGGCTTTCTGGTAGTTAACATGCGTCGGAGGAGTGCACTCATTCAATCTAACGTACTCGTCCTGTTGGAGCCAAGTCTCCGAGAGCGCAAACAGATCCAAGCCCTTGTCTATAATAAGTTCGTTTATGAGAAGCGATTTAGACGAGATTTATCTGACTGTTCATTAAACCACATTTAACAACCCTACCGCTAGAACTATTTCTGTCTGTCTGAACTTTTATTAAGTTACTGTGTCTGACACCTAGGTCAGATTTCCTCGCATATAGTGCTTTAGACTTCAAGCGGGGAACACACACAGTTTCAATCTGACTAGGTTCTGAGGCTAGTAACTGAGCACACACAGGCACACACACACATGCACACACAGTTTCAATCTGACTAGCCTCTGAGGCTAGTAACTGAACAGATGGGGGCTCAGAGGTTGTGGCAGAGTGTGTTCCACTCGAAGAGGCCAAATGGAATACAGAATGCAGTCTTTGGTCTGTCCTGCTCCGCTACCGGGACCTGATTATACCCGCTGGCCAAATCGAGGGTAGAAAACCAGCGTGCCCCCGACAGCGCATCCAAGCTCTCCTCAATGCGTGGCAAGAGAAAGGCATCCTTCCTGGTCTTACCGTTAAGGAGACGGTAGTCCACACAAAGGCGCAGACTACCATCTTTCTTTCGGACCAGGACGATGGGTGATGCGTACGGACTATTACTTTCCCTTATTACCTGCGCATTGAGGAGATTGTTTATATGAGCTTTTACAGCTTCATACTCGGATGGTGGAATACGTCGGTAACGCTGCCGGATGGGGATTTCGTCGAGCAGAGGTATTTCGTGGGCAATCAAGTTGGTGCATCCCAGATCACCCTCATGTGCCGCAAACACATTGCTGTATCTTTGCAGCAGAGCCCTCACCTCTACCTGTTCTTCCGGACTCAAGGCGGACAAGTCTGCAATCTCAACCTTACCCTGCATAAGGTCGTCTGTCACTTGAGGGGGTGTCGTGGCTGAGATGGCATTAACTTCCACAACTCCTGATGGCAAACTCACCACATCAGCCCAGCTCAAGGCACCTAAACTGGTGCGAGGATAGAGGAGTGCATCTGACGTCCCCACGTTGACAACAGGGATGTAAACTGTGCCCTTGTCGACATGCACAAGGCAGGGGGACGCCAGTAGACCAGCAGGTAGGCCAGACTGAGGAGGCTCAAATAGGACAGACTGACCAGCAAACTGCTCGGGGCAGGTGCTTGGGACCAACTTCATAGTGCCCCCTGATATCCGAACCGCTCGCGGACCTCGCACATTAACAGCCCCGATCAAGGTTTCGGTGGACTGAGCAGCTGCATAGTGGCATCTTTGCAAAGCCTCTACAACTGTCCCTGGAGCCTGGGCCACGGCGGGAGAATCGAACAGAGAGGACCCATGGGAACCAAAGAGCTCCTTGTAACAACGATGAATAACGTTCATCCCCAAAATACCGGGAACAGAACAACCAGTGCCAGGGGGATCGCGCACCACCAAGATGCCACAGCGGGGGACCTTCTTACCACAAAGGGCCACATCTAGCTCCAAGTAACCTATATATGGAATCTCAAGCCCATTAGCAGCACGCAGTTGTAACCAATGGCAGGAGTGGAGACGATCAGGGCCCCAGGGTTCGAAATGCTCCCTAAAGAAACGTTCAGTTATTGTGGACACCATAGAACCTGTGTCCACCAACTAACAACCTGAACCCCTCCCATATCTATAGTGACTGTTGGGCATGACGCCATTAATTCTGTGTATCCATTTACCTGCGAGCCGGTAGAGGCCCCTTCTGAACGTTGGCTCCGCAGTTCAGAGGGCTTCAGTTTTCCGAATGGTTGGCATTTGAAGATCTGATGGCTGAAGTGGCCCGTGAGGGGCGGTAAACTCTCACACCATCACATTCACTGGCATAGTGACCAGGCTGTTCGCACCTACGGCAGATAATGGCAGTTCGTGGAGGTGTATTTTGCCGAGGAGCTTTCAAAGAGGCGACTGTTTGAGTCAACTGGTTAAGTTGATCTTGCTGACGTTTAAGCAGTTCCATCACCTCATTTAGCCCCGGGTTTGGAGTAGGTGAGGCCTGAGTGGGGTGTGTGGAACCCCTGACCTCAAACTGGAGGCCACGAACCGAAGGAAGAGAGAAGCTACGCTCTCTAAAAGGGGCTGGGAGTCCCTCCCGCTCCCACCTGAGGGCCTCTGCCCTTACTTGGAGTAAAGTGGCTGTCTGATTGTCCCGAATGAACCGTTTCAAGTCTCTGCGTAGAGCGCTATCAAATACATGTTCAGTGAATTGGTCGCGAAGGAGCACATTGGAGTTGGGCACTCTGTCTGGGGCACGCTGCTTTACCTGGTCCATTAAAGCCATTAGAGCCAGTGAGAACTCTTGTAAAGTCTCGCCTTCCTCCTGACGCCTGGAGAAAAATGCTTGCTGCAGGTTCACATATGGCTGCACACAACCATAGAGCTCCTGAAGTATCTCTGTAACTCTCTTTGGGTTTTCCCGCTCTTCTGCTGGACGAAATTTTATTTCAACTTTAGCTTCACCCTCCAGGTGATCAAAGAGGAAGAATGCCTGCTCAACAGTAGAAAGGTGCCTAGCTCGCATGCCTGCCTGTGCTTCCTCAAGCCATTCACTCAAAGACAGGCCAGACTTACCATTAAACAAGGGGCATTTACGGTCACGTGCCATCACAAACACACGCTCTGTGGAGGGGGTACGAGAGCCCAGTGACCGGGCCTGGTCGGAGGAGACGTTGGGAGCATGGAAAGCCCCAGCAGGGCCGGCCTGAGGCGCAGCCCTCTCCTGGCGAAGACGCTCATTGTCCGCCTCCAGCTGAGCCAGTTGCTCTCTGAGCTGCTGCATCTCCTCCTCCATTCTGACCAAGAGCACCTGTAATGCGACCTTTGGGTAAGCTGTAAACAGAAGTAATTTCACTGACCTGAACTTTTGCGCTCCTGAAAGGGGAAACCGTTGCTTTGTCCAGACAAATGTAACTCAAAAAAAAATGTAAATGTATGAGTGAAGCAATAAACACATTTATAACTTCAACAAACAAGTTTAAACACTGTTCACATCTCAGTTTTAAATGTCCAATCCTGCCAACAGCAGCGCCAAGTGTGGCAGTCGGAGTGGATCTTTAACTTTCAAATAAAACTGAGGAGTACCAACAACGCCACCCAGGGCCAGTACCTGGGAAAATGTGAGCTAAATGAATTAAACAAGCGCACAGGGCCGTGGACATTGACGAGACGTGAACAGTGTTAGAAATGTACAAAATTATTTATTTTATTACAATGATTAAAACACTATAGGCCTATAGGAATAGATAAAAATGGTTAAACAGCATTAATTTGTACAGGTTGGACAAATTAAGCAAGCAAAATAATGCAAAAAAAACACCTTACGGGAAGCAAAGGAAATTAATGGGAAAACATGCAAACAAATGACAAAAAGGCAAAACAAGCCATGCAGCAAGACACGCATGCAGCAAAACATTAAATGCAAGCAAATCAAACAAACTCAAAACACACAAAATAACTCACCAAACAAAGGGGGTTAACCTAGGGAATGCACAAAAGTGTTAAAATGTCCTTCCCTGTAGTGCATGGGCTATTTAATCATCACTCCTGTTGAACGCCGTTTAGTCGGAGCGCACCTGAACGCCTCGCAGAAGACGCCCCACAGCAGTGCTGGTGCGTGGGCGAATCAGAGTGCGCCTTTCACGGCACCGTGAGGACAGTGCACAGTGGTGAGTGTTGTGTATGAGGACAATGAATGGACAAAACAACGATTTCTTTTCTGGGGCGGCGGCCCCCGCTTGGGACCGCACGTGGACAACCGTGCCTGCAAAAGGAGAGACACGAGTCTTAGAAGGATTGGAGGAAACTAAACTAAACTTTGTGATCTTACCGGCCAACGCAAGACTTGTGCGCACGGACAGCGGGAGGAGGGGGAGAGCCAGGTGGATTATTGGCTGGTCCTTACTGCAGCTCGAAGTCTGAAGCAACGTGTTTGATGGTCAGCTTTGGCACAGGGCCAACCAATAAAGGATGGACAATGAGCAACTTACCGAGGAGGAGGACATGCAAACACGCACAACCCAGACTGTGGCGCCCAAGCCCACAAGCGTGCTCCACAGAGGAGGCAGCCGGTCACCAAACGCCGTGACCACCGCACCCAAACAAAGACATATGCGTGCGCGCTGCGCGTTCCCGTGTCTTTATGGGCACTGCTCGGTGACGCCCACCAATCAGCTCAGGGTAAGGTGTACACCGACATGCCACATATTCAATTGTAGGAATATATTTTGGGGTTATTGCAAAATTTAGGCCTTTAGTAAGAACATCTTTTTCCGCTTGTGATAAATGCCGATCAGACAGATTTTTGACCCAATTCTCCCTGTCCAAGCCTTGTCCAATTTCACTTTTAGAATGTTGAAAAGAATTATGGTTTTGGAGTTTTAGAAATTTGCCTATCTGACGTTCTTTGGCCTTCTTGTGATGGTTCAGTTGGGCAGTTTCCGTAAACGTCCAAATCCTCTGAAAAAACTCTGGTGGGACTGCCAATTCCAGTTTGTGCTTAAGGCCCTCTATCTCGTCCTTTAGGTTTATAATCTCTATGTTAAGACGTCGAATTCTTAAATTGAGAATCTTCATACAGTAGTTTTGTTGTATTTTTCTTGCCAACTGGCCTGTTTCTAATGCTTTTTGCTTTAAACATTTTGGGATAAGTTTACTCTGGCTACACCTAAGATTGAACCTAAGATGTTTTCTGGCGTCTGCTAGTTTTCCTTTGATTTTCTCCAACCCGCGTGCCAGAGGAGGATTTGGACGGGGTGTCCTTACCGTATGTGGCGGGAGTTTCAGAGAAACTACAAAGAATCTTTAGGCAACACAAAATCCCTGTGTATTTCAAACCTTTCAACACGTTAAGACAGAAATTAGTGCATCCCAAAGACAAAACACCCAGACACAAACAGAGCAATGTGGTGTATTCAATTAAATGTAGTGAAGAGGAGTGCACTGACCACTATATTGGAGAAACCAAACAAACTCTACAGAAACGACTTTACCAACATCGTAGAGAAAACTCTAGTGGGCCACAGTCGGCTGTTCATCTCCACCTCAAGGCCTCCAACCACACGGTGGATGACACAGAGGTTAAAATTCTGGCTCGGGAGAAGAATTGGTTTGAGAGAGGGGTGAAAGAAGCCATTTTTGTGAGGAAACAAAAACCTTCTCTTAACAGAGGAGGAGGGTTAAGATTTGTTTTGCCTCGCATCTATGACGACATCCTAAAAACAACGCCCTAACTTGGGACAAGGTCAGTGACATGCTAATGAGTTAGGAGGGGTGAGACCTACACTCCACTTGAGCATCCCAGCAGACAATAGGTCTGTGACATGCTAAGGAGTTAGGAGGGGTGAAACCTGCACTCCACTTGAGCATCCCAGCAGACAATAGGTCTGTGACATGCTAAGGAGTTAGGGTCGTTAGCCTCAGCAGGGTCGTTAGACCTGCTCCCTTCTACATCAAGCAGACCTGAGATTGTTTACGAGTTAGTATCAGGATTAGGGTGTGGCTAACCACACCCATAGGTTATAAATCTCCAACGCGCGGTCCGAGAATTCATTCCCTGAAGAAGTCCCCAGGTTGAGGACGAAACGTCGGGAAAACTTGCTAAGAAGTACAGATGATGGGTGAGAAACCTTCCTTTGCTTTGACTAATCCCTGTACGACTGAGGGCTTACACAAATCAACTCCAACTGATGACATCACAGGTGTCTAAACAATGGGAGTGTCCCAAATATTAAAGCTGATCTCCCTGTTTTAAAACTTAGATTTGTACTGTTGTCTTTTGCAGTTTATAAACCATTGTGAAATATACAGTAACTTTGCATTTTGGAATTGAATTATTATTTTAAACTCAAGAATCTTAACCTTTTTTAACACATAGTTTGTTGGACATTCTAACCTAACATTTCTAATGTGTTAAAAATAGTTTAAAATATGAAAAACAATATCATATTTTGAACTTTAACTTAACAACTAAAAAAAAAGAAGCTTTTTTAACTGTTTTTGGCTCTCACAACAACCCAATTGAGCACATGGGGTTCTAGCTCTAAAAAGCGTTGTCTAGTTGGCAAAGGTGTCTCCCTTTCAGCTGACCAGTGCCAGCCGTTATTATAAATCCATGATGTCAACAACGCATTATGACAACACTGGCAATTCAAAATACGGATAATATACAAAATATACTTAAAAAATTCCACTTATACGTGAGAAAAAAACTTACTTTCTGTCTCCAACTCTTTTCGATGTGGAAATGATACATCTATATCTAAAAACTGTGCCGACTGTGTACTTACTAGAGAGGGTGATTCGAAGTAAATAAAGCAGGTGTAGAGGAAGAATGGACTGAGCGATCAAAAATTGACTCAAAGATTGAGTCTATGGGAGGTCATTATTGTACGTCCAGAAGTGGAACCTACATTGACGTCGTATAGACGTGAAAAAATGGTCCTCGTCTCGACCGACGCGTCTGAAATGTAATCTACAAGTGAGCTTCGGATGTTCATTGGCTCTTTTAAGAATATATCTCAGTTATTGATGGACCTGTAGATGTAGCAATGGGAGTTCAAAACCCTGGAGGTTGTTAGTTGCTTTTTAAACAAACATTTTTTCTCTATTTGGTTAAAAACAAATCAACACTCAACATTGGATTCACACGTTTTATTCTTAGAAGCTACATGAGCTTCTAAGAATAAAACGTGTGAATTTATGTATGTTAGTGATGCTAACTATCTCAAGTCTCCATTTGAGAAAGTAAATAAAGCAGGGCAGCGACAGAGGTACAGATTAAACGTCATATCAACGTCTGGGAGGGCATTGTTTTACGTCCAGATGCACACACAGACGTTGTTTAACCGTGGAAAACAGGTCCTCGACCGACTCATGTGTCAGGCTGTAATCTTGCATGTGTGCGTCGGTTGTTTAGGGGGTTGTGTACACTTTTTTTATAATGGCTGAATATGAATGTCTGACGGTGGTGCAGCGGTTACTTAATGAGATCGCAGTCGTGACGACGCAGGTTCAAGTCCACGTTGATGCGTGTCTAACTTTACGCTTTTTAGCGAACAATTTTTTTCTGTTGGGTTAAAAAATAATTGACAATTAACATAGGATTATGTAGTGGTTAAGAATAAAACTTGTGAACTTATGCATTTGTTGTGCTAACAATCTCAAGTTTCCAACAAGAGGGTGAGCAGGGCAGATAGGGAGGTACAAATTTAACGTAATATCAACGTCTGGGAGGGCATTGTTTTTTCGTCCAAATGCGCACCTTTCAAAGACGTCGTTTAGACGTGGAAAACAGGTCATCGGCCGACCCACTCGTTAGGACGTGATCTAGCAATAGTGAGCATCGGCTCTTTAGCGGGTTGGGTGTAAGTTTACTACAAAGTTGCAGAGTTAGTGTCTGACAACAGTGTAATGGTTAAGTAAACGAGTGCGGCTGTGGCAACGTGGGTTCGAGACTACGCTTCACCAATGTTATATGTTTGTTTCGATTTTTAGCAAACAATTTTTCTTTGTTTGGTTAAAAACTAATAAACACTCAACATAGGATTATGTAGTGGCTAATAATAAAACTTGTGAACTTATGCATTTGCATACAATCTCAAGTGCTCACCCCTTATTTGCAAACTTGAGATTGTTAGCACAACAAATGCATATGTGAGAGCCGAGGGGAGCACGTAATTGCAGTAAATTAAACTACTGATGCGTTAAAAAATAATTTATTTACAAACAATGTTAAAAATGTCCGATTTAAAAAAGAGCGGATTAAAATTAGTCGTGGATTAGAATTAGTCGTTCAGCCCAGGTCCCTTCAGCGCAGGGCTGGACTGGCCATCGGGCGTACCGGGCAATGCCCGAAGGGCCGATGCCCATATTTGGGCCGGTCTGTCTGCCACATACAAAACACATGTTTGTGAAAAGTGTAAATCCGTTGAGAAATGTTCGAGGGGAGCGCGCGTGTCCGCGGGGCACCTGCTGTATGTACTGGAACGGGATTCCGCCACCTCAGCGGCCGCAGTGTTCCCGCATCCAGCGGCTCTGAGCTGGACACAGGAACCGCTCACAACACAACACGGTGAGCGCGTAGCCGCAACGTGACCATGTACCCAAAACCATAAACGTGCACAGGACCATGCGTGTCTTTTCGTAATTTGTGCACCCAATAAATACACCGCTGCAGAAAACAGTCCGCGTCTCCCCTCTCCTCTAAATTAAAGCTCGGATACCTAAATTTTCCATTGCATTAAAAGTTCATGTTTGAGCCCAAAAGTAAAATGTTGTGAACAGATTAAACAGATTTAGAGCCAGCTAATGACTGACAATATGCATTTCAGACTTTTTTACCAATTCTCATCCTTGTAACAAACAATAGCATTGTCTGTGCCCACCTCCCTCACTCTGAGACATGTTTATTACTCTGTTTAATGTAGACTATTGTACTTTATTTTATTGTTGAAACTGGAGAGATCCTGATCCTCTACAATATATTCTTCCACATACTGTATAAACCAGGGGTCGGCAACCTTTAGTGTCCCTAAAGTGCCAGGCGGCGTGTGCATTACAGACTGTGTGTGCGCATGGATCCCAAAGATACAGAGAGAGTCGATAAGACTGGACTAAGAATGAGAATGAACATTTGCTTTCAGTCACTGAGGAAGGACTGCTTCATGTTTGCGATGTAATGAAAAGTTTTGTTGCAACACGAGGAACAATGAAGCTTTAAACACCGTTCACTGAAAGATTCATTCATCATAAAGTCAGAGCACCTATTTGCAGACTTCAAATACCTTCGCAAAGACGGTGAAAGAAAGGACATTCAGCTCCAGCAAACTTCAGGCTGTGATGGATATGAACAGACAGTGATGCAGGTGAACTCGGAGCCAAAAAGCAGATTTATTTACTGTATTTGTACAATTGGATGAAGGCAAAAAAATGGAAGTTAAACTTAAAGCAGAGTTGTCACGTGGTGCGTCATTCTCTCCAGGACACGCTGCAATGAAAATACACATTTGATAATCATGAATGGTTTTTATGTGTTTAGCCTTTACTTTGTCATTTAGATATTAGTCTAATATAGCTAATATAGCTAATATAGCTAATGTAGCTAATACAGCTTCAGCCCCTGTTACCTTCATATAAGCCTTATACAACGCTGTTATTTTTTTTTTTTTGTCAAATAGGGCTCCTTGAACCTTTTGAGTTGCCTGGGCCGCCAAAAAGGAAAAAATGCCCGGGCCGTTTTTTTGTCCCAGTCCAGCCCTGCTTCAGCGTCTCGGGTCCTGTAGGCACAAAAGCACAGCGGCAGCAGAGTGGAGGCCAACAGCAAAGCTACATCGACATTTCATCCACTAAAACACGAGCACCGCTGCTTTCACACACTTACCAGCGAGGCCGAGGTTTTACACTCGGCCACCGTCTGGATTACGCCTCGCGGTGCTCAACCCGGGACAATGCGTCTCTTGCGGCGCCACGGACCCTGGAGGCAGAGCACAACCACACAGAGAACGCCAATACACCCCACAGAATCCCCCCCGCCAAAGGCTACTACACCACTGCTGAACAGTGTTCAGCAGTGGTGAACAGTGGTGTTCACCACTGAACAGTGGTGAACACCACACAACAACAGCTGAACAGTGGTGTTCATCAGTGTTCACTGATGAACACCACTACTCAATGTGTTGAGGTACTTACACGCGAAGGCAGAGCGTCCTCTGCCTCCTGCGGTAGTTCGGCTTCGTGGTGTTCCCTGGGGACTCGTGAGGCGATGGCGATCATTGTGATCCGGGTCGTGGTTCCGGTGCCGTGCTGTCCCGTGTTCTGCTCTCTGTATCCCTGTGTCCTCCTCTCCGTATCCCTGTGTCCTCCTCTCCGTATCCCTGTGTCCTTTCTTTCTGCTCCCAGTCCGCCCTTATGTGCCCATGCTCACTCAGTTGCAGATGCGCTGATTACGCTGTGAGTGCAGGCATTGGCTGGGGCTCATGTGGCTCGGGGCAGCAAGGCACAACGTGAAATAAATAACACTCATAAAACCAAATAAAACCATGCAATAAAACAGTCCATGCAACAAATAAAACCACACAATAAAAGTCCACACTAAAAATATAAAACGTGCCTGCTTACACATAAGTTCACAAGTTTTATTATTAGCCACTACATAAACCTATGTTGAGTGTTTATTAGTTTATTGAGTGTCTATTAGAAAAGTTATTCGCCAAAAATCGAAACAAATATATAAAATATAAACATATATGTTGCACATGTGGACTCAAACTCACATTACCACGACCGCACACATTTGCTTAACACTACCGTCAGGCACTCACCAACTGTTTCACAGCCGATACCTTCTATTGCTAGATCAAGACTTACTGCGTCGGACGGCCGATGACCTGTTTTCCACGTCTAGGGGAGGTAGGGATTGGACGTCAAATCCACGTCTATGGGAGGTCATTGTTTTACGTCCAGATATGCACCTTACACATACGTCGTTTGGACGTGAATAAAAGGTCACGACCGACCGACGCGATATTGACGTTATCTGGAGGTTGAGTGGACGTCGGATGTTTAGTGGGAAGGGAGAAACACTTGAGTGTATAGTAATTGAAGTATGGGGGAAAGGGGTAAGGTAAGCCTATAGTTGTAAACTTCTATAATCCATGCAAAAGGTTAACACCGGAGGGTCACACAAAGGGTCCATATAAAACAAAAGAGACAAAAAACACACAAACATTCAATATTTACAACATTCTAAAAAGACAGTTTCTCCAATGCCTCCAGAGATCATAGGTGAGCCTAACACTGCTCTGTACAGTAAAAACATTCATTATTACATTTAAAGAGTGCTCAGAGCGTTTCATGAACTTATAAATACAATGTCTGATCACAACAGTCAGAGTGGGGACATTATTAAAAACAAATAGTGAGCTGGCACTAGTCCAACGAGGGACTCTCAGTAACATTCTAAGTGCATCATTATATGCAACCTGCAGCTTCTTAAGGCCCTGTCCACACGAAGTCAAGCTCAGGCCTAAACGCAAAAATACTTTATCAATCCAGTGTATCGTCCATACGAGGCCGGCGTTTTGGGGGGGTGTAAACGAACATTTTTGAAACTAGGTCCCAGAGTGGAAAGATTTCAAAACTCCGTATATGCCGCTCCGTGGTTACTGCCTCTCCGCAATGTATCTGAGACGCTTGCGTCATCGCCCCGCCTCTTGTTAAAGCACGCATGCGCCGCACTCAGAAAATAATGACAACAACAATGTAGCTTGTTGGTTTTGTAATCCAGTGTGACCCGAAGCAACAGTTCAACCTCATCGTCCGTCCATACTAATGTAGTACCAGCTCTCCCACTCGCCATGTTGTCTGTTTACAAAATTCCGCGCATGTCCACGGAAGTTTGGGCTTGATCCCGTCATTGCGTCACAGCGCCACCAACAGGTCTGGCATAGTTTCACAGCGTTTTCAGGCGTATTGACTACATTCATATGGACGCACACATTTACTGAGCTAACTCCGTGTTTACAGAAAAAGTTTCTGAAATTATAAGCGTTTTGTCTTCGTGTGGATATAGCCTAAACTTACTCTTACTGTATCTGCACCACAGGAGGCAGTATAGAGCGGAGTGCAGTAGGCTTTAAACAAAGTATTTTCACTTTCTCTGTACACATGTGAAATCTCCGTGCCAAAGTTTTAGCCTGTCCATACAGCTTACAGTACTATCATCACTGAGATCACTCCTGATGACGTGCCCCAGGTATTTGGCCTTCTCTACATTCTGAAGCACCCCACCAGACAAATAAAAGGCAGGAAAAGAGGTCTTCGGGTGTTCTTTGGTCCTCACCACCATAACTACTGACTTCTTAGAGTTAAACTTAATGTCATATTGTTCCCCATATTCTGTGCAGACTCTCAGCAGCTGCTGCAGACCTGCAGCGTAGGGGACATGACCAGATCATCTGCATAAAGAAGGTGGTTCAAGAGTCTATCTCCAAAAGAGCAGCCGGTCTTACACTGCCTTAACTTTACAAATAACTCATCCATATAAACATTAAAAAGCATATGTGTCTCACTCCGTTTGACACATGAAACGGTTCTGACACTGCCGTTCCCCATTTAACCTGCATGGTTTGGTGCAAGTACCAGAAATGGAGGAGACGAACTAAATATGCAGGGACCCCTCTTTGCATCAATTTATCAAATAATATAGAATGGTTGATACGATCAAATGCTTTAGAAGCATCCAGGAAACACACACACATAGTAGAACTCTGCCTTTGATATTTACGTAGAGCCTCTTTTAGAGAGTATATGCACATGTCAGTGCCATGTTTTCTTTTAAAACCAAACTGCTCGTCATTTGTGGTACAATACTGCAGGAACCGTTCTGATAAAATTATTTCTAGCACCTTAGAAAGCACACGGCCGAGTGCAATTGGCCTGTAGTTTTCTAAACTAGACAATTTTCCTGTTTTTTCCTTGATTACAGGAGTAAGGAGGACAGACATCATGCATTAACATACCAGTAAAGCAAAGTGAAAGCAGTCCAGGCCACAGGATTTACCCAGAGACAGTTTTTTAATAGCTGCAGCTATTTGCACAACTGTGATATTCACGTTTTTACCCTTTGATTTGTCAATAATACAATTCTTGCTTTTCACACAATTAAAAAGATTACTATAATGTTTTCTCCAAGGCTCTGCAATATTGTCAGGCCCAGTTATCCCATCAATGGTGGAGGGCAGAAGGATGTTTGTTACATTCATATGTTGTACTTCTTTCCAAAAATCTTGAGCATCATATTTTAATAACTTTTCAGCTAAAGAGTCAGCTCTAAGAGTTTCTTCGTTCCTCTTTATAAATCTAACAGCATCTTTGAACCGCTTACCAGCTTGTTTTTTGAGATCACACAAGCGGCCATTTTGTGACTTACCAGCAGTAACCCAGTTGATGTAGGCTGATGTAGGCTGATCGAGCTTGCTTATGGAGCTCATTCACATGCTCGTTCCATCCTGGTCGGCTATTTTGATGTGATGACCCTTTTCTAAACAATGGTTTACTGGAATTAATCAGTCCAACAACTATTTCATTATACATATCACAGAGAGCATGAGTTTGTTTATCACAATTCAGTTTGCTACAGCTTAAGGCCTCAAAGGGAAAATGGACCTTAAGAAGGGAAATTTCCGTCAGCATGTGATAGTAGTGTAATTCACTTTCTGAGAATTTAGCCCTTAGCTTTGACAAGGTGGACTGGGGTAAATTCAAAACAATTTGTGGAGAAGAAACTGAGACGATAAATATTAATGGTAATGTTACTGTAGATGAGATTATTAGTAGCTTGTGTAATGCAATATTATATGCAGCTAGGCAGACTGTAAGGAAGAAGGAGGGGAGGAGGAAAACATTCAATTGTTTAAGTCTGATTCCCCACTTTCCTTAGCTTTATTTGAAGCCCTCCTGACCTGTAATCCCATGATAATATTTCTAAAGACCTCCTGGCTACTTTACCTTTCCATATGAATTGTCTTATAGCTTTGTTAAGACATTTAAAAAAAGCTTGTGGTAGAGGTATGGGATACCACGACACACAGAGTGGTCAAATGTTGTGGCATAACTTCGCTCCTATCGTAATTTACTTTGTAACCTGAGACAGTACCGTACACATCAAGTAATTGTTGTAGCTTAATTAGAGAATGAAATGGGTCTGTTATATATAACATAACGTCATCGGCTAATAAATTCATTTTACGAACTTTCTGACCTACCATAAATCCCTTAATGCCATGATCTTGTCTAATTGCCTCCGCCAGAGGTTCAATAGCTAGTACAAAAAGACCTGGAGATAGCGGGCAGCCCTGGCGGGACGATCTATTCAAAGAGAATTCAGAAGACATCTGCCCATTAGTGGTAATTCTTGCTTTAGGTTTTTAATAAAGAGGACTTACCCAATCAATAACATTTTGCCCAAAACCAAACTTTGACAACACTTTAAACAAGTAGGGCCATTCCGGCCTATCAAAGGCTTTTTCCGCGTCTAATGCCACCGCCACAGTTGGTTCAGATTTTGATCTGCCAAATGAATTATGTTAAGCAGTCTACACAAGTTATTGGCAGACGTACGTTTCTGAATAAAGCCACTTTGATCTGGGTTAATTATTTTTGGTAAAACATAACTGAGTCTATTTGCTAACAATTTTGAAATCAACTTGTAATTCAGTGTTCAGTAGTGAAATAGGCCGGTAAGAAGTACATTTTAGTGGATCTTTATTTTTCTTATGTATAACTGTGATTATGGCAGTTGTAAAGGATTCAGGTAATGTATGCGTGTTGGCTGATAAATTACATCTTTAAGTAAAGGGATGAGCAGGTCCTTAAATTCCTTATAAAATTCAGGAGGGAAACCAGTAAACGGGAGTTCTAAATTATTCCTAAATATCAACTTTTGATAATTCAATTGTGGATAAAAAAATATCAATGTGGGTCAAGTTATCGGGCAATTCGGATTTATTTAAATTGAAGTAGAATTAGTAGTACTGAAGTAGTACTGTTGGATTATATGACACAGTTCCTGATTCGGTTTGAATAGAATTAATTGTCCTACCTCTTATAAATGCACAGAAGTCAGATCTTTGAATAAGAGTGGGGTTTAGGTGCCATCTATAGGGTCTTGTGGGGACATCAGGAAACAAAATAGACAAAGTCAAAGGTGAGTGGTCAGACAGAATTCTCGATAAATATTCAGTTTCCAATACTCTATGACATAAATTGGTGGACAACAGAAACAAGTCAATTCTAGTGTGGGAGTTATGAAGGCATGAATAAAAGGAGTAGTTCCGAGTCCGAGGGTGTGTCTGTCTGCAAATATCCAATAGGTTTAGGTCTTTCATAAATGTTTGAGTGATCTTTGCTGCCTTTGATCTGGTGATTGTTTTGGTCGATTTGTCCAAAGTGGGATCCAAGCAGAAGTTAAAATTCCCCCCTATCAGTACATTATGTTGTCCACTTGCGACCTTTAAGAAATATCTTGCATGAACGCAGCGTCATCATAGCTAGGTGCATAAAAATTAAGGAGTGACCCTTTTTCAGAAAATATTCTACAATTAACAAAGACATAACGTCCTGATGGATCAATAATGGTATCAATAATATCCAATGACGTGTTTTTATTCACCAAAATGGCCACTCCTCTTTCTTTCGAATTAAAAGATGAAACCCAACCCATTCTCGTTTACATTTTGTATGTTTATGGTGAGGTGAGTTTCTTTATGTCCACTATTCATTTCTTAAGATACGTTAAGGCTCTCTTTCTTTTAACTGGCCCATTCAGACCATTAACATTAAAACTCACAAACTTAAATTTCCTGTCCATTTAGTTATGTACATATCGACTTTGATAATGAATAGGGACAAAGAGAAAAATGTGTCACATAAGTGGCGCATATACACGCACACACAAAAATAAAAATAAATGTTATGTTTGCCCCTTGAGGCTTGTTTTGTTGTGTTTTTGTCTCCCTCTGGTGTCTGCAGGCTTGGTGCATGGTGGGAGCGGGTCCTGGGCAGGCACACCTGAAACCTATTCCAATCATCACTCCTTACTTCAATCCATGCTGCCCAGCACACGCTGCCAGATTGTTTCAGTCTATTCAGCGGTACAGACCAGAGAGCCTCACAAACCTACTTGTGAATCTTTGCTTCTTTCGACTTATTTGAGTTTTTGTATTTTGCCAGATTGCCTGCCTTCTCCAGTGGATTGCTCCCAGCCAAGCCAAGCCCAGCCAAGCCACACAAAGCCAAGAGTTTTTTCAATAAATATTTTTCTGTTTCTCTGCTTTGGGGTCCTTTGCATTCCCATAACAGAACAATCTGGCCAATTATGGACCCCGCAGACCCTGAATCCATCGTCAAAGCTGTTGTATCCCAGGGACAAACATTAGGACGACATGAAGAAGGACTCAAAGAAATTGCTGAGACTCTGCAGAGACTCTCCACTGTTGTCAAAAATAATTATAAATAGAAGGTTAAGGACCATGACCACCTATGACAATAACATTACAATACTCCCTCTCTTGGTCGTGGGCCAAGTGTAAATGTATGCGTCTGTGTGTGTGTGTAGATTACGGTTCCAATTATCTCCAGTTGTTTCTCCCGGGTCGTCCTCAATTCGTATTGTGGGCTATGGTGCCAACGTAGAGGCTCATTTCCTCTCATGATCCATACTACTGTGTTATCCCTGAAGCAGGTGTAGTTTATCTTTTATCTGAAAACGAAACATTAGAACACAAGAAACGCCCACTTCCCTCTCTTCGCATTGTGCAGCTTGTCAATCTTTCCAATTGGGCAAACATAACTGCATTGACAGACGGTGTGTGACATCAGGGCAGAGGCAAAGTTGTCCTCCGCCCAATGACCGCTCACTGCGGTTGGACCGAATCACTGTCAGGACAAGCAGCAGAGGGAGGGACTCCCAGTACCTTCAGCAAGGTATTCATTCCAGAGTACTTTCCGCAGAGTACTTTCTCAGAGTACTCATCCCAGAGTACTCTCACTTTTACACTTGTTCAATTAAAGCTTGTTATCTTTGAATCTCTAGTACTTACACCGTATGCTGTTGACATAATGATCACATTAAAACATTACAGGAAAACATTTGTTATTCCATTCTTCGTTCACCACTCCTCATTCACTCCTCATTTCACAACACACTCCTGGCCACACACCGACTCCCCACATTAGTATATTGGTCCAGAGTTTGTTAAGGTCAACGTAGTGTACTTGACATGACGCACAAACATATAACACACACAAACATATAGACAACACAGGAGGCCTGTAATTTTAACGTTGTTATATTTTTCCATGTCCAATTACAATTGTCTCATGAGCTATTTTATTGTTGCAACTTTCAGAGCCTGCAGAACATGCAGAGCTTTAAGAGATTTTTCCTAAAAGGATCCATTTCAAACTTTAGTGTTTAAACCACGTGGTCTTTACTCGGGCTTCTCACAGACTGTGTCCCCTATATTTTTAATGAGCTCTTGTTGTTACTTTAAGACTCGTGCACGTGCTATAAATGTTTTTCCCTTTTTTAGTAAAGCCAGTTCGGATTCATTAAAAATGTTCGGAGTCTTTCAATGTCTTTTGTCTCAAAGTGTTCAATGTCTTTGTCTCAAAGTGTTCAATCACTTTCTTCTTCTTTCAGTCTCTTTCTTCCGATAACTTTTTCTCATGGCTTTCTTCTCCTTTTCAATCACTTTCTTCTTCTTTCAATCTTTTTCTTCTTCTTTCAATCTTTATCTTCTTCTTTCAATAACTTTCTTTCTCAGATCTGACGCACACAAGTGTGTCGTGTCCTTCTTCTTCTTGTTAGGTTTTTCCGGCGGTTGGCGGCCTATTTTTCACATTACCGCCACCTTCTGTTCCGTGGATGGGTCAACACTCAGTTTGTGAAAAGTCTGTGGTCTTTTCTTTGCCATGCTGTTAGAAATGGAGGATGGAGAAGTCTTCTTCGAGAGTTCCTGTTTAGCTGCTGCAGCCGATGCTGCTGTTGTTTGTGCCCCCTGTGGGTGAAACGGGGGAGACGCTGATGGTCCGTTTTAGTAGACGCTCAGTTGAGGCTTGTGGCGGGGACGGTTTTGGCCAATGAAACAGACAGAAGTTTTCTCAGAAAAAACAGACAAACAAGAAACACAAACAAGTGTGTTAATTACCCTACAAAACCAATGATTAATTACAAATCTAAATAAACCTATGAAATAATGAATATTAACATTTTAAACATTAGATTCTGAAAACCAAATTCTGCATTCAACTGCTATCCTAAACCCTATTTTTCCAAAAGTATAATGCTCTCTAAGATCATTCTAACTTTTATATCACCAAAATGTAGGGAAAAAATGTTTAATAACTTGTCCAGACGCCTTGGAGATAAAAATAAAATAATGCCTCTTTATAATCTAACTCAAAGTTCTGTGATCATATGACTCCATGTCAGTAACATTATCGTGTGTATAAATGTAATTTTCTACAAAAAATATATATTTGGTAATAGTTCTGTCTTCACGAGAGAGAGAGAGAGAGAGAAAGAAAGAGAGAGCAGACAGAAAGATGAAGGGGAGGGGGCTGAGTGGCCTCTCGAACAAAGGAAAACATGGACGATTGAAATACACCCCCTTTGGTCATTTCTCCACATGAAGAAACTCGCATCTACAGCCAAGTGGCTCCTTTTTTTTTCTCTCATTAATCAGATCATTATTATCAGAATCCAACATTTTGTTTAAATTAAATGTACCCTTTTTTCCGCCCCCCCGGGGGATATAGAAGGTTTTATTATCCTGCTTCTGACCCTAAAGCTGTCCCTATTTCTAATTCTATTTCTATTTTCACTATACTTGTGCCTCTCTGCACTTTAAAGCAGTGTGCCTCTTTTGCACTCTAAAAACTCTCGTGGACTTTCTTTTCTCCCTTCTATTTTTTTAGAGAGAGACCAAATCTTCCCTCAAGGTTAAAACGTCTAAACTTAACTATTGTTTTACCGCGTCCGATAAAACGCCCATCACGGCGATCTGTCCACACTGCAGTCCGTCGAGCCGAATTCTCTCTCTCTTCCATTTAAAACAATGTGCAGATTTTCAAAAGTATGATCTGCTTACCTCTTTTGAAGCGACTTTTTCGAAGAGAAGAGAGAATTTCCCAGGCCCACGGACCCAGTCTATATCTGAGCTCATCTTTGTCTTGCTCCTGCACCATCACGTCAGGCTTACCAACTGTTGTCAAAAATAACCCTTGACAGACGTGTTCAAAGTTGATGCAGAAGTAAGACGAAGATATCCAAGTTTAACATCTGTATTTAATTTATCTTTACAATCAGATACAGAAATTCAACAAGAGAGCTCCTATGCTGCCTATGTCCCTCGCTGGCCCTGTGCTGACTGTCGCTCAGAACTCAAGCCAACAGTTTTATCAGGACGTCCGATGACGTCATATGGTCTGAGACTGGATTCCGGTCTGGTCTGGTCTGGTCTGGTCTGGTCTGAGGCTGGTCTTCCTGTTTGCTCTCCTCGTCCTTGGGGGCTGCGGAAAAAGGGATTCACACATTCCAACCTATAGCTTCTTCCTTTTAAGGAAGAAGCCCTTCTCCAAACAACTCTTATCTGGCTGGGGGCTGGGGGAGTTCCATAGGTCAAAATTGCCTCACATATGTTTTAGTGTGTCAGGCCTTGTCCGTGGTCCTTCTCTGAATTCCACTAAATCTAGGCTTAATATTGCACAAAGACATGGTATTCAAACACCTACTGAAAATCATTAGTATACAACATTTTAATTCTACAACAC